>JAVYIG010012877.1:0-50699 GCA_035222895.1 Strongylocentrotus droebachiensis | reverse complement strand
TATATTCAAAAGCAAATGGTGCGAATCGTTTAGGTACGATTATTCATAGGGCGATTGTAGTGAAGCGAGTAGAGTCCGGTTGATAGTCTTTGAAAATAGTCCCAAACAGAGATATTCAAGCTTTAAAGTATTGGCACAGATGCAAAAACGGTCATTTTTTGCATGTTTAGGTTTAGGGTTAGGTTTAGGGTTAGGGTAAGGATTAGGGTTAGGGTTAGGGTTAGTGTTAGGGTTAGGGTTAGAGTTAGGGTAAAATGATGACCGTTTTTGCAGCTGGGCCGAGTTGTCCCCTGGTCCGAGTTAGCCCGGATCCTTGGCAAGGCTAGGATGAGATGATTAGGGGTAAACATGTCCGATTTTAAGACACTCGAGCATCCCTACGTTTTGTTTGTAATAAGATGGATTGATGCCCCCTTTCTAAGACAAGGGCTCTACTTTTTATTTTTGAGGGGGGGGGGGCGCGGGCACAGGCAGACTGGATGCGGACTGGATGCAGTGGCAGAGCATGGGCAGAGGCATTGAGGCGGACAGGTTGTGTGTGGATTTACCTCGATCCACGAATATTCCATTTCGTTTGTATTAAAACGGGGCATTCTAACCGCTCGATGAATTACATCCAACATAGCCTTTATTTTGAACCGCATACAACTTTCATTCTCTTTTTCGTTCATCAATGTGTGTGTGCAGATGCGTACGCAGGGGGGGGGGGGGAGGGGTGGGGGTTGGGGGTAGAAACCCCCCCCCTTTGGTATTTTTTATGTGTGTATTTTGAAGGAAAACCCCCCCTTTGGTAATTTTTTTTTTTTTTTTTAATTTGAGACAAAATAAAATAAAATGTCCTCTTATCCCCCCCCCCCGCTTATTCAGAGGCTGGCTGAATAGTGCGATTTTTTTGGCCCCCCCCCCAAAGGGTCCTCTTACTCCTCCCCCCCCCCCCCCGCTTATTCAGCGGCTGGCTGAATTGTTGCAAATCTTTTGGCCCGATTTTTAACCCCCCCCCCCTTGAAAAAATCCTGCGTACACCACTGATCAGTGTAATCGAATGGTAAAAAAACGTGACTGCCAAAAGCGAAAACTGGGAGAAGGAAACAGGAATAGCCAAGGGAAAAGGACAAGAAAAGTCTAGAAGATGATTGGACCACGCCGCCGCACTATCCGCTAGGCCCTACTCAGGGGTGGGGTAACTTTCGGGGGGGGGGGGGGGTAATTGTCCTTGGGGTGATTGTTCTTGATTGTCCTACAGGGTATACGTTGTCCTATATAGGGGGTTATTTTCAGGGGTGGGGTATAATTATTGTCCACGGTGGTAATTGTCCACGGGGGGGGGGGGTACGTAATTTTCCACGGGGGTACTTTTGGGGGGTAATTGTCCTTGGAGGCAGTTTTTCGGGGGGGGGTAATTTTCCGGGGGATTGTCCTGACACGCAAATATAGAAATTAATACTAGCATACTTTTTTCTAAAACCGAGTGACTGTCAAAGACTAGTAAAGCAATCATGACGTCATATACGGGGATATTAATGGTACAGAAAATAGATTGTGTAAAAATGCATTGACACAACACGGAAGATGATTTCGTGACCATGTTATGACCGGCGTCTTTTGGCAATTTTTTGTTGATATTATTTTCATGACATACCGGACATCGTCACTGTTGTCATTTGGATTTTATGAAGATGACCCTTCTCTCAACAAGTAGTGAATAATTTATATGCCAGCGGATCGGAGTTAAATTTAAAACCGAGAACAGAGACAGATCACAGACTAGACAGGGCTTCTTCGCAACGCCGCGTGATGCTGTGAACACCCGCCGCCTGTAGTCAGACACGGACTGGTACAACTACAAAAAGACAACAAACTCAGAAATAATCTAGATTTGGATCAGCAACAGTAAACAGTTCAAAGTTTCGTCAAACATGGCCCATTTGAATGGTAAGAATATTCTCAAAGACACTCAGTAATACAGGCTTTTCATTCATTAATTTAATATTCTTATAATTATTGTTCAATATTAAAAATAAATTAATGAACCAAACAAACGTAAATTTGAAAACAACTAGGCAAGACCCTAGATCTAAATAAACACAAGTTTGTGTACGATTAAAAATGACTTATTAAACTGTGTAAACAAACACAAGTTTGTGTACGATTAAAAATGACTTATTAAACTGTTTAATGGTGTATTAGGCCTAGGCCTATATGTTATTTCCTAGAGGCTAGACTGTAAATAAATTGTCCTTAAGACGTTTTTTAAAATAAATGCATAGACTAGATCTAGATCTAGTCTAGAATCTATGCATAGATCTAACGCTTTTCAGCATGTTCAATTCAGTGCATGAAGAACTTTGCGCATTGACATGATTGAGCGCTGTACTGGGAGTGTGAGTTTACGCTCTCTCATTGGCCGATCTGCTCGAGTGGCTTCGAATTTAAGTGAGAGAGGGCCTACTTAACTTAAGCGCAACTTAAGTTCAATGGCAAAGTCAATACGTAATATTACATCACACCACAGAGATTTTGACACGTCCTGCTTTAAACAGCTACAGGTGACACACTTCACTCATAACTGACGCACACATGGCATTGCAATCACATAAAATAGAAATATGAAGGAACATCTCAAAATAAATTTCCAGTTTGTACCCTAAATATGAAGAAAATGAGAATTGTGAAATACTTAAGTGAAAAAAATCATAACAAATGGAGGGTTTCAGGGTTTGACTGAAATATAATTTTGGTATCGAAAAAAACAGAAATTTGCAAGCTTGCTTCTTGCACAACTATCTCATAGCATTGAGTGAATGGAGAACAGCGTTAGCCAATCTGAAGGGCCCATGTTGGCTAGGCTAGGCGCCAATTTACAAAAATTGTAAGCTAAAGACAAGTTCTATGTGCAGTGTCTGACTTACTCTGTCAAACAAAAAGGTAACATTTTTTACTTAAAGGTAAAGACCAGTAATGGTCATGCGATTGCATTGTGAAAGAAACGTTGTGGAATCGATCAGAAAAGGTCGATCATCTAGCATCTAGCATCTGCAAGGTTCTGGAATCATCAAAATGATAAGAAATTTGGCTCATTCTTCGTAAAGTTACAAGCACTATACACAGAAAGATGTATATGGGACTACCCTATCTCTCTCACCAGACCATGAGAGAAATAAATTTACCAAATATATGAATTAGTAGGCGGTTTCCCGGCAAATTTTTATCATCATGTATTAGTCAAAACATATTCTTTCACATGATTGGTAATGAGAGCTTCCATTTCATTTTTTTAAATTGGGGCGTTGCCAATACTGGTCTTTACCTTTAATACTAGGCTACTAACTACAGGTAGGCAATACTATAGACCATAATTATTATTACTATCGTTATGATATTGATATACTTTTGCCTTAATCATAAATCTATGTTTACTTATGTATACTTGCATTAAAATCATTTAGACTGAGGTCTAGGCCCTATGCAATGATGTACACATAAACCTGTGGCTGCATGTGCATGAAAACATTTCCTGAAATGAATTCTGAATTTTTAATGCATCACACAAAAATTAAAAAATGCAATACATGTATTTTCCTGACTAAACACTTGTCATGTTACTTGTGTGTACATGTACATATATGCATGTTACATATTTCACACATTTTATTCAACATCTACATGTATGCTTCTTTTAAGTTTTAATACATTACATGTAACTTGGATAGGGTCTTTAAAATGCACAGTTAAGGTGTAGTATGCATGCAGATCTAAAATATACATGTACAATACTGCAATGTACATGTACATCATGATATTGATCTACCGTAGACCTACGTGTAGCCTACATGTACATGTACCGTAATGTATGTGGGATTTTATAAAAAAAAAATTATGTAGATACAAGCTACTTAAGATTATTACGAAGCACTTGTACTATTTTTTTTTCCTTTTCATTTACTGCAGGTCAGCAGATATTCTTCCTGATGTTGATACCATCATTCATGCAGACTGTGTATTCCACCGGTAAGGATTTGAACAGAAGACAATACAATACTACTGGTACTACATGTAGGCAACTATGCATGTTTGTAGCTTCCCATTAAACAAACTTTGTAGTTAGCACTGTAGTACATGGGGCAAAAAGAATCACCAAATCTATTGAAGTACAATCCAGGTTACATTCATGAGCATGTATGTACTTTACATGTAGCATTGCTGAGTGACTTAACACTTGGAAATATTCAATTTAGGGATTTACTGTACATTGTACTGTAGGTACTGGTATACTCTACCCTGGCTGTAGATTTGGGAACAGATTTCCTTTATACAATATGTACGTACTACATTAAGAAGAAGTCATGAAAATGAAGTATTTAATGCTCCTTTTTCTCTTCTTCATGAGGGTTCTAGGACACCTACATTGTACATGTACCCCCTGGACATCCAACCCGGATCACCACCCCCAGTCAACTACCCCCTAGGACAACTACCCTAGCGGGTAGTTGTCTGGGGGAATTGTCCGGGGGGTAGTTGTCCTAGGGGGTAGTTGTCCAGGGAGTAGTTGTCCTAGGGGGTAGTTGTCTGGGGGAATTGTCCGGGGGTAGTTGTCCAGGGGGTAGTTGTCCTAGGGGGTAGTTGTCCTGGGGTAGTTGTCCAGGGGGGTAGTTGTCCAGGGGGGTAGTCATCCTAGAGTAGAGGGTGGTTGCCCTAGGGGGTAGTTGTCCTAGGTGGTAGCTGCCCTAGGGGGTAGTTGACTGGGGGTGAATGTGCAGGGGGTACATGTAGGTGTCCGGATACGATTTGTATGTTTACATGTAGACCTCTACAGTCTACACACATGTTCTTGCAAAAATAGCTGCATAATAAGCCATGTGAAATTGCTTTTTATACTATTTGAAAAAGGCTGTGCACAACAGTGTAATGAGGTACCCGAGTACACTCCCAGGCTTACAGGCGAATACTCGAGTATTCGGACGCCATGTTTTTTTATAATTTTTTTGATTTTTTTTTTTTGATTTTTTTTTTTGATTTTTTTTTTGCCACCACCATACACTGAAGCAGCATCCCAGTTCTGTCGCCGAAAACGCATGCAATTTTACTTCGAGTTGCAGTTGAAGGCGCCGATTTAATAATAATAATAACAGTAAACAATGCTGTTTTAAAAACCAAAGATGGCAGAATAATCCATTTTCCTCCAAGTCCAAACAGAAATCCAGACATTTGGTCCCAGTTTCTGAGTGGTGAGTTTGACAGTGCTTGAGTTGGGAAACATTTTTACCGACGGCACCATGCCAGCGGGCGCCGCTCACCCAGGCACGGGTAAGCGTCGGCCTGGACAGATTTTTTTTTTTTTTTTTTTTTTTTTTTTGCGGCAGAATATTCGGGTACAAGAAATCGTACCCGAGTAGTTGTCAACCGTGCGGGTACTCGAGCATTCGACTACACGTCGCAGCCCTAATTTGAAACAAAAATGTGATAGCCTTGTACAGTTGGGCTTAAAACTTGAAGAAAAAATAATGTTTAGTTTGAAAAATACGGTTTAAAACTGTAGGTGTGATTGAGTAAAACACCAAGTAGTAAATAGTACTTTGCTATAATATTTCCTAAATAAAACTTATAATAATGATCATTGATGCATAAACATGTATGTCTTTCTCTATCTGTTTCAGCTCCCCTAGTACAAGTAGCATGTCCCGAATACGACCCAGACAGACACGAGCAGCGAGGGACGATAACCAGCCCTAACTACCCCGGCGAATACCCTCCTGGTTCCCAGTGCAAGTGGCGTATTTTTCATGACCCTGGGGAAGTTGTGACAATCAGGTAAGCCTACTTTAATCCTTTGCTTCATATACAGTCAAACCTGTTTATATCGACCGCCCAAGAGACAGGTGGTCTTTGTAGACAGGTTCCCTTTAGTACATGTACTGTACAGTACATGTCTCAATGAGAAACCATTTTCAAGGGAAACAACACATGTGGCCTTTGTAGACAGGTGGTCTTTCACTATGAACATGACAGACAATGAAAGCGGACAAAATATACAGTTCCTCAGGAAAACAAAGGAACATCCCTTCACTGCTATTATGTAAAAATGTGTAGAACAGGTGAATATGCATGTGACACCTGTTCTACACATTTTTACATAATAGCAGTGAAGGGATGTCCCTTTGTCTACCTGAGGAACTGTATATTTTGTCCGCTTTCATTGTCTGTCATGTTCATAGTGTTTGTAGACAGGTGGTCACTAAAGCAGGTTTGACTGTACATGTATGTCTCGGGGTTTCATGCTGATAGCCAAGATGTACATCCAAAGTATCCACTTCAAATAGTAGATCTGTAAAGAGAAAAAGCAATTTGAAATAACAAAGTTGCATTTTGATTTCTGAATAAAGTAAAAGCGCCTTGTGAGAATTTATCTAAGAGTTTTGGGTCTTTTTTTATTTTACCGGTACCGGTAGGTGTTCTTTTGAAATCGCTACAGAGCTCCCATTTTTCATAATTCTTGCTATCGCCAATACTCTAGAATGCAGGGATGTGCGCCTCTCAGATGTAATTTCGAGCCACTTCCAGTTTACCGGTGCGTGTGCAATATCTGAAAGCTGTTTCTTCTAGATTTCTCTCGTCAGCTGCTACTGAAGTCCATGATTGTTTGAGAAGAAATACTAAGAGAATCCCACTGCATGTCCATCATTTTGTAATTATTCTTTGTCAAAATGCCGCGAACATAGACGCGATGGTGCAGTGATTTCAAACTTGTCCTTCCTTCTGTAGCATAAACGTCCATGCATTTAGGGGTATCGGCATTAGCGAGAATTGTAGTCTGTGCAATAATTCTGTTTATACATATCTACTAGTTTCTGTACGTACATGTAAACTTTCATTATTTTGTTCAAATAGAGAATGCACTTTCTTTTTTCATTGACATGCACACTGTTTAATATTTGTGCATGAAACTGATTTTAAACTTTATTTCCTTGTTTTTACCAATATTATTTGCTGCTTCAAGCAATGTGAATCAATCCTTACAGTCCCAATACACACATGTACATGTATGGGTATTTCAAGTGAAAATCATTTATCATTTTTGAAATGAAAGTGTGGATGAAATTTGTTTATAAATGTTTCATATTAAGTTATTTATCAATATGAACATTTGAAATGTAAATAGAAAGTGAAAACTGTTTGATACAATGCCAGACTGAAAATGACAGAGAATGTAATGTACTGTATGTTCAGTACAACCATTTACAAGCAATAATGTTCATTAGTATTCAGTACTACAAAAAACACAAAAAAGACAGCATTAACAACCAACCAACCAAACCGAGAGAAGTATCACAGCAGCAGGATCTGTGAGGTAATGATTTAGAAAATTTTAGAGCTCTGAATCTCAGGTTGGCCTTCAAACTTATTTTTCCATTTAAACTTAGCCCAATCAACTTCAATTGTACAATGTGACTTTGGGACTACATTTACATTTATTACGTAAATGTAATAAATGGTGACAGTATGAAAGTCCTCTAACAATATACACAAAGTAGAATTCATGTACAGCTTTACATGTACATTTACTAGGCCTTATCCTCTGTGCAGATTTACTTCCACATAGTACATGTAGGTTTGAATGTGCATGTATGGTAAGATTCAAATTAATGCTTTTCTTTACCATTTTCCTCTTAAAGGTAAAGACCAGTATTGGAAACGCCCCAATTTCAAAAAATGAAATGGAAGCTCTTATTACCAATCATGTGAAAGAGTATGTTTTGACTAAAAACATGATGATAAAAATTTTGCCGGAAAACCGCCTACTAATTAATATATTTGGTAAATTAGTTTATCTATTGGTGTGTGAGAGATAAACGCACGTGTCACGCACGTGTGCGTAGTTCCATATACATCTTTCTGTGTACAGTGCTTGTAACTTTACGAAGACTGGGCAAAATTTCTTATCATTTTGATGATTACAGAACCTTGCAGTACACACCAATATATGCTAGATAGATGATCAACCTTTTCTGATCGATTCCACAACGTTTCTTTCACGATGCAATCGCATGACCATAACTGGTCTTTATCTTTAATGTCAAATTTGTCTTGGAATTTTTTCCAGTTCTTGACTATTTATACTGTACTCGTACATTATTTTCCTAGTAATAGTACACCAATATTTACATATGCAAATGTATACTTTGCGTGTTTACATACTTTCCTACAATTTCCTTAGCTCACATTCCTAACATCTTGTTTTACAATAGGCATGCAAAAGTGTTGCAGGGAAACAAACTGAAACATTAACATCCTGTGAAACCAGAAATATTTTGATACAACATTGTTTCAGCGAAACATGAAAGTTATTTGTTTTTTCCAAGATTTTTGCAAGATACCGTATTGACCCTGACCTACTTCTAGGGTCAAGTAAGTGTATACGTTGCAGAGCACATTTTTCCACGGATGTGGTCTGACATATCATTTCAGATGCTTATTTAGAGGCCAGAATTCCGGGTTTAGGAAAATGGCAACGGTATTTCAGAGTCGCTAGCAATTTCCGCAAAACAAGTTGCTGAGTCCAGCAACTGACTTATCAGCGTTTTGGACTACAGAGTCGATGGGAGTTGATGTGGGTTGTCATTGTGAAGCCGAAAGGATGACTAAAGTAGAGAAAGATGAACATGATCTTATCTGGAACTCTGCCAAGAAAGTGGGTAAGCAGTGGCTTGTTCCTTACCCATGGAAGGATAACCCAGAGAAGCTGCCCGACAACAGAGTGCAAGCAGAGAGAATGCTTCAGGCGACAGAGAAAAGGCTTGCAAAGAACCCAGAGCATGCTGAAGTTTACAAACAGCAGATGCAAGAGATGGTCGAGATGGGGTTTTCGAGAAAGCTGACCGATGAAGAGAAGAAGAGGCATGATGGGCCTGTCCATTACATTGGTCATCATGCGGTTGTCAGGCCGGAAAAAAAGAGCACACCAGTGAGAATTGTGTTTAACTCATCAGCAGTTTTCAAGGGACAGTGTCTGAACGACTACTGGTTCAAAGGGCCAGACTTATTACAGAGTCTGTTCGGAGTACTCCTTCGCTTCAGAGAACACAGAGTTGCGATATGCGCCGACATATCCAAGATGTACCACCGAGTACTGATTCCAGAATCCGATCAGCACGTCCATCGGTACTTGTGGAGAGGATTAGATTCACAGAGAGAACCGGATGTGTACGTGAAAACTGTAGTCACGTTTGGAGACAAGCCTGCTGCAGCAATGGCCCAGATAGCTCTGAGGAGGACAGCAGTAGAGGGAGAGTCTCAACATCCTAAGGCAGCAGAAGTACTGAAACGTGACACGTACATGGACGACATATGTACTTCAGTAAGAACGTCAGAGGAGGCGAAAGATCTTGTCAAGGACATAGATGAGGTGCTAGCTGACGGAGGCTTCAAGGTGAAGGGTTGGCAATCCAACGAACAGCTGAAAGATGAGACTTCTCAGATGAAAACCAACGTTCTTGAGAATCTGAGTGAGGAGAAGGTTCTGGGGATGGTATGGAACCAAAACACAGATGAGTTTTCATACAGAGTGAAAAGAAGTATGATCCCAGATCTTCCAGACGAACAGAAAGACACCACCAGCAAATGGACGAAGAGACGGATACTAAGCCAGATTGCAAAGATCTTTGATCCCATAGGATTTGCTTCAGCATTACTGGTGAAGGCAAAGATAGGAATGCAACGCCTGTGGCAGCTTGGTTTAGATTGGGATGAAGAGCTACCCTCCAGAGAAAAGGCAGAATGGGTAAAACTCTTCAGAGAGATGGAGAACTTAGATGGAGTGTCCTTCCAGAGATGCTTAACACCACCCGGTGCAATGAGACGACCTACATTATGTGTCTTTTGTGATGCATCTGAAGAGGCGTTTGGAGCTTGTGTTTACATTCGCTGGGAGTTAGAGGATGGCAGCTATGATGTTAGATTTGTGACGGCGAAATCTAGAGTGGCACCACTAAAGAAGTTGACGCTGCCGAGATTGGAGCTACAAGCTGCATTGGTTGCTGTTAGACTCGATGCAACCATCAGAGATGAGACCACACTAGAGTTAAGAGAGACAGTGTTCATGACAGATAGCATGATAGTGCTTGGATGGGTTCGAAGTCAGGCAAGAAGTTTTAAGCCCTTTGTGTCAGCTCGAGTAGGAGAAATCCAAAGCAAGTCGAATCCCCAACAGTGGAAACATGTGAGTGGAGCAGAAAATCCAGCTGACGACATTTCGAGAGGTGTTACAGTAGAGAAGTTAGAGAGGTGTAGATGTGGTCCTCAATTTCTAAGATCGCCTGAGGAGGAGTGGCCACAGAGTGAGAGGAAATCTGAGATTTCGTCAATGGACAGTGAAAGGCGTAAAGTTCAACAGGTGTCGAATGTAGTATTGGCATCAGACAGCATCGACTGTGAAAGAGTTTCCAGCTGGAGAAAACTGGTGAGAGTCACTGCATATGTACGGAGATTTACCCACAACATGAAGGCGAGGGTAAGATCAGGAGATGAGAGAGGGAAAGTGACGGCAGGACCACTTACAGCAGCTGAGCTAGGTGATGCAGAGATGTACTGGGTCAGAGAGGCTCAAAAACCGCTTCATGACAGACTGAAGAAAGGGGAGTTCAAGACTCTAACACCCTACATAGAGAATGGAATCATCAGAGTTGGAGGTAGAGTTGGAGAAGGCGTGATTTCGTATGACAGCAGGCATCCTGTGTTATTACCTCATCAGCATCGCATTTCTACGCTCATCACTAAGCATGTCCATGAATTGGGGCATGATGGAGTTGCGACAACGGCAGCGAAAGTGAGAAGCAACTACTGGGTGATTGGCATACATAGGCTTGCCAAGACTATCAAGCACAGGTGCGTGATGTGTCGTAAGATGCAGCACAAGGTCGAGTCGCAGTTTATGGCTGAGCTACCAGAGATACGTATGACACCGTTTTCGCCTCCATTCCTGTATACTTCGTGCGACTACTTTGGGCCGTACAGCGTGAAGGTGGGGCGGAATAAGGTTGCTAAGCACTATGGAGTGATCTTCACGTGTCTTAACACAAGAGCGGTACACCTTGACCTAGCGGTAGATGTTTCTACAATGGAGTTTCTTCAGGTTCTACGTAGGTTTTTCGCGTTTAGAGGTCAACCGAAGGTCATCCTGAGCGATAATGGTACACAATTTGTGGGAGCGGTACGTGAGCTACGTGAGATGGTAAAGGGATGGGATAGCGATCTACTACGCGAGTTTTGTGCGGAGAAAGGTGTAGAGTGGAGGTTTACAACCCCTTCAGCTCCTCATCAGAATGGATGTGCTGAAGCACTTGTGAAGAGTAGTAAGTCCGCGTTAAAGAAAGCTATAGGTGATCAGGTCCTCACTCCTTTTGAGTTATATACCTGTTTGGTAGAAGTAGCAAACCTCGTCAATCAGCGTCCAATAGGGAGGGTACCGAATGACCCCGACGATGGTAGTTATCTCTGTCCCAATGATGTTTTGTTAGGGAGAGCATCCAGTAGGGTACCCCAGGGTCCGTTCAGAGAAACGAAGAATCCGCGACATAGAGTCGAATTTGTACAACGAATCGTCGACTCATTCTGGAAGGCATGGAATCGCGATGTATTTCCAATCTTAGTACCGCGAAAGAAGTGGAATGTTGAGAGACGTAATCTTCGCGTAGATGACATAGTTGTCAGATCAGAACGCCCTTCGAGGAAAATGGACATTAGGGAGAATTGTTGAAGTTTTTCCTGGAACTGATAATAAGATCAGAAACGTGACAGTAAAGACGGCAAATTCAGAGTATAGAAGGCCAATAAACAAAGTGGTCGTATTATATCCAGCAGAAGGATACGAAGAGTAGATTGAACAGAAATATGTCTGTCTATAGTATTCACAGAATAACAAATTTATTCACTTTCTATGTTCTTGTTCAAAATCAACTTTTTTCAGATAGATGATAACAAAGCTTTGTTGGTGCAAATTTCAATTTTTGCTATTGTTACATGGGAATTGACTTTTGGCACAGTTTACACTGAGAACAAAATTCAACAGTTTGAAATTATGTACAAAGTTTAGTACATTTTGAATACATTTTTTGAATTTGAAATTTTGAGTGATATTTGCCATTTATTAGCAAATTCAGCAAAGAAAGTTTGCAGAGAAAAGTTGATTTTTATGATTATGTATACAGGAAGCAAACTGGTATGGAATATCCATTTGATATTTTTGGACAGGAAATGTAAATTTATGTATTTTCATGCAACAATTGTTTTTTCAGGTTCGTGCAGGCTTGTAGATACTTTTCATTAGCCTTGCTAATAGTTTGGATGGTAATTTAGACTGTTAAAGTGTTAATTAAGTAGAGTGAGAAGAAGTATTTTTCACATCTTAGCTATGAGTCATTTACAGATTTTGGAGTGAAACACTGAAGAAAGTATTTTGTTCTATTTTAAATGAGAAACTTTGCGTACTTTTATGAAAATGATGTCAATTTTATTGTTGCCCTCATTGGGGGGAGGTTGTTTCAGCGAAACATGAAAGTTATTTGTTTTTTCCAAGATTTTTGCAAGATACCGTATTGACCCTGACCTACTTCTAGGGTCAAGTAAGTGTATACGTTGCAGAGCACATTTTTCCACGGATGTGGTCTGACATATCATTTCAGATGCTTATTTAGAGGCCAGAATTCCGGGTTTAGGAAAATGGCAACGGTATTTCAGAGTCGCTAGCAATTTCCGCAAAACAAGTGAGTAAAGCTTGGATAAGATATTATAAAGTGTATGATAATGAATTGGTGGAAATTAATGATTATTTGGTGTCACATTCGAGTACGAAGATGTGTTAGTAATGTGCATGTTAATGTGTATAGAAGTGTGCAGCGTAATGTGTACGTTTACATTGAAAGTATGTGCGGTATTTAGTTAGTGTTTAATTCACACATTTATAAAGAGGGATTTTGTGCTTTTTAAATCACCGACTTATAATGACATTAGTCAGAGGTTGATTTAAGGTTGTTTTAGTTGACAAATTATAAATATTGGTATTGACATATGAAATAAGTGTCGGATAAATCAGAGTTATGAAAGAAAAAGACTGAATTACAGTCAGGTTTTTTGGAATTTATAATGAAAGTTCAATGAGTCTAAATAAGAAAGACAGGTTTGACATACTTTGAGTAAGATGGGATTTATTTATTAAGCATATATTTAAAGGTAGTCTTGACTAGGAATTTATATAGGCTGGGGACCTTGGTTACTCGGGTTTTTATGAAAGCAGTATTTCTGTCAAGATATGTTATTTTGACATAGAGTTTAATGGGGGTTTAGGCCTTTTACAGAGTTTTTGGATATAGAGTCAAGACTTTTAATGAATGCTATTTAAGGCTTTTGATTATACATTACCGGATAAATGCATACTGATTTAGTTCAGTACATTTTATGTGTTATAGACATGTATACTGAGGATGCTTATTTTTATTCTACTTTCAGGTTGAATAAAATAGCTCAACTGGCATATCGTTGAGTTCATATACAACCAAGCGGAAACCTAGTCCTGTCTTCATTTTTGAGCGTACCAAACATTGTTGTAAATTGCTAAATTATGGCTCTTTTTAATGGCAAAACTTAGCAATTTGCCCTAAATATATTGCGGTTCATTTACATACATGTACACTGTACACTTTCAGAAATATGGACTCTTTTGAAATTCAATTTCACGTTCTAGAAACTTTGTGATTTGAACATTTCGCAGATTGATAAGGATCATAAATTTCACTGCAAGAGTCTTTCAGGTTGTTCCAATTGTGATTCATTTGTTTTGAAGCATGACACCTTCGTGAATATGAACCGCTGCAAAATTCACAAACAATACTGGTAGGCCATTTTTTGTAATGTAACAAAATTTAATGCACAAATCTTTCTTAAAGATACTACATGTACATGTATGTCCCTGTTGTAGCCAACATCGAATTCTATAGAACTTTGCAGGAATTATGAAGACATGTATACTGTATAGTATGTCCTATCTGTGCGATTTAAACGTTAGCGGTGTCCTAGTATTCAAATTATGCAAGGGAACCTGTTTACTTTCTAGACTCTCCTGTCAGACACTATTGAGTGACTGACTGACATCTTGTTTTCTTTGGTAAAATAATGAGCTGTAAAAGGTACATGTACATGTACATGTACATGACCATTTGTCTACATTAATAACCCACTACTGGTAATGACCCAAACTAAACTGATTCAATCTTTGTGCAGCACAAAACGTACGACCATTCGGTACAAGGGTCTGAAAATCAGACTATTACTTAGGCGATTGCAATCACCCACTGCGATTTGACAACTGATGGTCGTTATTTTCCCACAAAAAGCCAGTTTCGAACCCTTTCGTTTTGAGGGAAGTTCTAAACAATTATTGTCTTTCAAATGCCGTTGGAATTTAACCTTTCCATTTTTTGACCTGCAAATGGGACATACACTGTAGTACCTTTGAGTGCCCCGTTACAAATTATTTTATTCTCTTGTTATGAATAATTGTATTTCAGTAGTCAGAATGCGAATTATTACATTAGGTACATGCAATTCGCATTCTGACTATTGAAATACAATTATTCATAAGGCCATGTAAAATTGATTACATGTTGATCGTCCAGATTTTTTGAAAAAGAGGAGGAGGGTGTACCATGTTATTTGATATTTGATATTTCAAAATGGCCGCTCAAAATGGCCGCTCGGTACATTTTCCCTGACAGTCGAGGCTATTTTTTTTCAAGATGGCCGCCGACAATTTTTTTTTTTTTAAATCAGAAATAGAGCCATTTTAGCAGTGTTTATCATGTTTTTTTTCTTTCAAAAAAAAAAAAAAAAAAAATCAAAATTTTTTTTCAAAAAAACAAAAAAAAACAAATAACAAATAACAAAAAATAGGAGGCGGCCCCCAAAAAGGAAGCGGGCGGGGACGATCAACATGAAATCAATTTTACATGGCCTAACAGGTGAATGCAATAATTTGTAACGAGGCACTTTAATACATGTACAAATGTACATGTACACTGTACATGTAAGAAACAGAGATTTATGTAATAAATTTTATTACATTACAAAAATGGTCTACTCAAGCACATAAAATTTGATGGTTTTACGGTAGTATACTTTGAGTTTTTGACCACCATTCCATGCAGTCTATCTTGGACATATTACTTTACAATACATAGTGGCTGTCACATGCTACAATAGATAAAAGTTGCAGTAGCTTCTAGACTGTCAACAAAAGTTTGAAAGATTGACGTTGGAGTTTATTGTTATTTTATCATTTTCCTGCTTAACTAAATTGAAGGTGCACCACCACAAGTCCAAAGTTCAAAGAGTGTGCAGTACGCCCCTGAATCTTTTACTGTCATATATATATATATATATTACACTTGTGTAAGAGTCTGGTTATTGAATATGCCCTAGTGTTAGACTCTTTCTTTTTTGGTGCTCAGTTGGTAAACTATGAAGAAGAACAAAAAAAAAAAGGGGGGGGGGGTGACATTATATATTCAACATTGGTATTATCAAATTTGTGTCCATGATTCATTTCATGTGTGCTTTCTCTTTTTAAACAGTTCAATGACTCTCTCTCTCTCTCCTTTGCTTCATCTTATTTTACTTTTCTTTTTCATTTTAAAGTCCACATGAAGATGCTCCTGTCTTAGCTTTACCCTACTGTTATAATTGAGGTAGCCTAACTGCATGGACATGACTACATGACTACATGTACATGTAGTGTGACAAATTAAAGCTTACATCTATAAGTATTCAACAAAGGCCCTAATTCAACCTGTCCACTTTTCATACTGAAGTTACAAAAAACAAAAACCCATCAAATATACAAGGGGTATGACAGTTATGACTAATTGAGTTGTCGACTGTACATTTATATTTAATAAGGTACATGTAATAAATCTACACATTATATTTACTTGTACAGTCACACATTTAAATCAGGAGTGCAGGAAATTCCTAGCGGTGACAATGCATTTTACATGCACTTCCCTTTTGGGATTACACTGTACTGTACATACATGTACATGTGTGTAGTCATGGACAAAGGATAGAACGAATACGGTAGTGAAACGTCCTCAATTCTTCTAAAACTTTACAATATCAGTGTTGAAACCGTTCCAGGCATTGTAAATAGAGAATTGTAAAGGCCAATTCAAGCGGAAAGCCATATTCATCCAATGACGTCTGCATTAGATCAAAGGTTATTCACTGAATGAAGAACTAATTATGCATTAATAGGGAGTCTAGCAAATATTATGTGTGCAGAAAATGTCACATACATGTACATATACATGTACAGCTCTTTTAATACACATGTACTGTACATGTGTATTTTAAAATTTCATTTACAGGCAATAATACATTTTAAATGAAAACGATTTTGTGATTTTTTATCGTAAGTCAATCTGCGTTAATAAATGATCTGATCGTTTTCCTGGTTAATGTTTTAGGAAGGGATAAAGAGGGGAAATCACAAAAGTCTCATTAGAAGGAAGAGGAAGTGATAGAAAACTGCACTTTTGTGTCTATATTTACATGTAGCTTACTGGTACATATATATGTTTGATTATGAGATGTTGATATGTGATCTCTACATGTATGTTGAATGTAATAGAGAACATGAAGTTGTACTGCATTTCAGTATTATCACACCAAATGAAGAACGGTATAAACAAAAACAGTGTAACCGTACTATGTCCTGACATAGTCATTGTATGTTTTTGTATGCTACATATGTATGTACCTCATGTGTAAAAGATGTTGATATGTGATCTCTATGTTGAATGTAATAGAGAACATGAACTTGTACTGAATTTCAGTATATTTTCACACCAAAGGAAGTATAAACAAGAACAGTGTAATCATATGTCCTGACCAGGGACGTGATAGAGAAGGACTGGAATCAAGCCGCTCTCCTATGACCCCATGCTCCAAGCCGCCGAAAAGTTATGCGCTAATCTGCAACTGTTGACCAGGTGGTGAGATAAAAGAGCGCATGAAATTTCAGGGTTTAGAATTCCTATATCAATAATGGTATCACAGCAACTCTACGCTGTCCCTTTCAACGATTTCTCAACAATTGTTAAATGTGTAATGAGTAGAACAAGCGAACACAAACTTGTGTAATTTCATCCTTTTTCAAAATATACAGAAAACACGCATTAGCCAACTTATAGTTATCGAAGATTGTATATCATGGATTAAAAAACGGGGCATTAAAACACGCAAAAATAAGTGCATTATCCTAAAATATTGAGTTTTTGTCAGGATCTAATTTTTCTTTTACCAACTCTGGCACACAAATTATAGGAAGGGCGGAGTACTAAATTGGGAAAATTGTTTGATGCACTATTCCCATTGCATTCCCCATATAAAGTTTATAATTTACACTGAAATTTTGCCGGTAATTTGATATTTTGCAATAAATGTGAAACAGGTGCATGGCCTCCGAAATTTCCCACAGTGGTAGCGCAGTTTGGAGCATGGAACTTCAAAGCCAAGTGGAATGTTGTACATCCCATTGTTACGCTTTAGAACTCACGAATGCGTTTGAATAAATTACAAGAGTTTCGCCTCCTTTCTTTCACCTCCCTGGTCCTGACATAGTCATTGTATGCTTCTGTATGCTACATGAATGTACCTCATGTGTAAAAGTCAGGTACACTACAGTATATGGAAATGATTCACTTTAGTCTCCATGAACATGTACCGGTATGCACATTGTAGGGTACACAAAAATCTGTGCAAGAACAAATTCTTTTACAAATGTTTGCCCTAGGGCTTTGTCAAGTAATGATTTTATTTGACTATGAAAAATATTATTGTTATGCAATCCCCTATCATGGGCTAACAAATTTGTAAAGCAATTTCGTTTTTTAGGAAGCAATATTATCTCTTGTGTTTTTTGGGTGGTATTTTCTTGTACTCCGAGCAGAAATCTAGACTTTCTTCTACATTGTAGGATACTTAGGTATGAAATGTATGAAACCTATTTATAAAGACCACTCGTGGCAGACAAGAAAAGTGGTCTTGATGGGCAGATGATCTTTACAGTACCGTATATGTGCAGGTGCCTCTAGTATGTGTTTCAATGAGAAACCATTTGCTGGGATATGAAAAAAATGTCTTTATACATGGACCTGTACGTGTACTATAAGACAGGTGGTCTTTCTATGCAGGTGGTCGCGTATTCAGGTTCGACTGTATAATCATTGTGGGTTTTTTTTTCTGTACAAAAGTCATTGATTTTTTTTAGGAAACCAGCAACCGAGCTCTGTTAAGAAACTATGAATAAGAAAATGTGACATCATTAATCAACTTGGCGATCACTACATACCGGTAACACTTAGCCAAAGGATATTACGCTCCCGTGTGTAGGTCCGTGTGCTGCCCTCTATATACCTACTTAAACATAATTAAATACAAGTACTGAAGATGTAATTGTAAGTGACATTTTCCTGAAATCCTCACTTATTTTTTTCTTCTCAGCTTTCAAGCATTCAGTGTCGAGCAAACAGACGGGGCACAGTGCACATCGGATAAGCTTCAGATCCAGGAGAAATCTATAAGGACCTACTGTGGATATGAACGCCCATCCCCGTACATCTCTGACCCGACCAGTGAAAGCAAGGACATCCTCATCAGGTTTCAATCCGACGAACAAGTAGCCGGGAACGGGTTCTCGCTGGATTATTATAAAAGTAGGTATTCTGATGGCCAAGTTCTACTACAAATGTATAGTCAAACCTGTCTACAGCGACCGCCCAAGGGAAACACAAAAAGGGGTCTTTGTGGACAGGTGGTCACTAAAGCAGGTTTGACTGTACTATTACCACTAATGATATGTCTTGTTTTCCCAGGGTATAAGTATTAATACTGGGGGGTGTTTCACAAAGACTAAGATCGACGTTAAGTTGGACTTAATTATGGCAGGCTGTTCATGCCACTGTTTGCTCTCACCATTTACTGGCATTGGTCTCTCAAGGGACTTACAAATCATGGTCACAAATCTACAGAATTTACATTTTTGGACAGTTCATTATTGAAGGGAAAAATAGTATCTAAATAGTATCATAATGGTGAGAGCAAACAGTGACATGAACAGCCTGCCATAGTTAAGTCCAACTTAAAGTCGACCTTAGTCTTTGTGAAATACTCCCCTGTTCTCCATGAAGCCATTAATCTGCATTTTCCACTCCATACCCAGGAGTGAAATGGAGACCTGATAGGATGACAAAAGCATTTGTGTTAGTAATTGCCATATGCCCTCATGGTGACCATATGGTAGAAATACTCCCCAGGGAGTGGACATGGTGCACATTTTGCCTGAATGAATCCGACAACCGGGATGATAATATGTAAAGTGCTTTATAAAGACGGTCTTTTGTATAAAGCGCTATATAAATCCAGATTATTGTTAATATTGTGAATGCCTTCTTTTCCACTTCATCTTATATTATCAACAGGTCAACAAAATATGGACTCTTGCCCCGATGCAGAGCTGGAGTTCTTGTGTCAGAACCACAGATGTATTCCCAAGGAGTGGCTGTGCAATGATATGGACGAGTGCGGGGATCGCAGTGATGAGGCCGTTGATGTATGTCAGACAGGTAAGACTAGATAGAATGCAAGCAGTGGTGGATGGGTTTTTTTGGAGCGGGGGGGGGGGGGGGGGGGGGGGGCATGACCAGCTTGTGCCGAACTCTTTCTATAGTAAAACCAAGAAGCCATACTGCTGATACAACATATACTTTAATAGTTTATTCTGCACCGATAAAACGGTTGTACTGGAAATGTTAAGGTGCTAAAAATTGACAAATACCAGTTGGAGGATACACTTTTTTCTTTTTAATCCTAATGCACCTTCAGTTCGTTTTAAATTTCCAATTTGATGTAAATACGACACAAGGATCAATTAAAAAAAACTTACAAGCACTTATTGACTTCCTGTGAAATTTGATTTTCTTTCCAGTACCCTCTGTTTCTCCTGTGACGGGCATCCCTTACTGCCCGCCCCACACCATATACTGCCTCAAGATGGACGGTATCACGTCCCAGTGCCTCCCCGAGGACAAGAAGTGCGACGGCAACCAGGACTGCCACAACAACGAGGACGAGCTCGGCTGCCAGGCCACCTGCATCCACGAGATGCCCCCGCCGTCTGGCTCCTTCTCCTCCCCCAACTACCCGGGCCAGTACCAGAACAACCTGGACTGCCGCTGGACGCTCGTCGTGACCGAAGGCAACATCATCCAGCTGCGCTTCGTGGCCTTTGACATCGAGCAGGGCTACCTTCGAGACTACGTGACCGTCTATGATGGCGGTTCCATATCAGCTGTGAGTGGTTGATTGTGAACTCAATGGCCCGAATTCACAAAGGAGGTTTGTTGATAACCTAGGTTTATGTGCGTCATATGACATGTTTTGACGCGTTTCAAACCAATGTTTGTACACATAAACCTAGATTTGTTGGCAAACCTTTTTTGTGAATTCGGGCCAATGTGTATGGCACAACTTGAAATCAAGTAGTAACAAAGTTGTCAACTTTTTTGATGATGCCTGTGATGATTCATGTTGACAGTAATATTGAACATAATTGTCCTTCGCTTGTTTAAGATAGATGCAAATCACACATGCATTAGTTTCTTTTCTTTGCAGATCAAAACCTAAAATGCTGTATACATGTTCTGTTTTGCAATATCATAATGCCACTAAATATCTCCAAAGAAGAGGAAAACATATCCTCAGCCCGGCTACACTCTACGGCTTTTGTACAAATTTCTTGGAATATGAGCACATCGTGTGAACTTGCTTATGTTTGTTCCTCCTCAGGACATCATTGGTACTTACTATGGCTACAAGTCAAGTAGCCCTGACAGCAGTACTCATTATCCATCGACCGTCATAGAGGGCAGCAGCAACCGTCTCTATGTCACTTTCATCACTGACAGCAGCTCTGGAAACACTGGCTTCAATGCAACCTACCAGAGTAAAGGTAAGAGAGGACAGTCAGCCCAAGGTCTTCATTGTGCATAATAATAGTTGCACTTTTATATAGCACTTAATACATTGATGATGTCTCTAAGCGCTTTACAGACAGACTATTACCCCGGTCATTGGATTCAATACTTGCCCAGACACAATGTGTGCACAATCTCCACTCCCTGGGGAGCATTCCAGCCAGGCGTTAATTGACGCTCAAAACTGTTTGACTAACAAAGACGGTCGCATCCTACTGGGTACCCATTTAACACCTTGGTGGAGAGTAGCATTTATTATGTCTGTGAGTAATATTACTTAGGAATATTATTATTCACTCAAAGGGATGTAGTTGCCATTTCTATTCTAATTTTTTCTTTATAAAATACAAAGTAGCCCTATCATTTTGCTGTATTTTATCCCTTAAAAGGACAGTGTGTTGTAAAACACTTACTATTGCATAAAAATACATAAAAATGCTAATAAAGAAGAAAAGTTGATTGATTTGGTTTAAGGCCAACTGGATGCATCAGGAAAACACAAACTGTGACTTACACTGCAGAAAAGGGAGGGGTATAGGATTAAGTTTATGTATACCATATATATAAAGGTCATATATATATAAAAAAAATCTCCTTTGAACTTGTTCTAACCATTGCACTATAAACCAAAGTGACATTAGGTTAACTTTTATGCTGTGTTTGTATTGACACTAAAGACATGCATACAAACAAAGCTTTGAAATCTATGTGATTCTTCTCTGTGTTGCATCAGGTTATTGCCTCGATGATCAACGTACGTGCAGTGCAACGGACAGCAACTGCTATGCTGAAAACGAGCGCTGTGATGGCAAGATCACGTGCCTGAGAGGGGAGGATGAGCAGGGTTGCAGTAAGTATCTTGTTAATACTTTGGTAGGATGTCAGAAAACAGTCTGGAAAGTGCTTTAGAGAGAAGAAAGTTGCAGATAAAGTCTGAAGTCTTTGACACAAATATGAATTTGAAACAAAATTATTTGAATAAGAAAATTCCAGGGATAGATTCTAGACCTCTGTAATGGCCCATATTGATGTGAGGTTGGAGACTGATTAAACAAAATGTTGTGATGAATTAAAATCTGATAATCTAATACACTTCTCATTTCTGTATTGCTTATAATAATAATAATAATAACGGGAACATTTATAATGCGCCATGTCTGTCAAGAATGACACTCCTGGCGCAGTTATGTTGAAATTGTATAATTGTGGGCATACGACAACCAAGTAATTCAAGAAAGAAAGTAAAATACACATAAGTTAAAGTTTAACATACTTTAGGACATAATTTGCAATAATAGAATAATACATTATTGCATAGGTAAATGTGCGTAGAGGCGGTTTTGCCCACAGCTGTGTCTGTTTACCCCCAGAACATTACTTATTTTCATTCATTCATCTATGTGTTGAGATTAGCTTTTCTGAGAAATGCAACTGTATTCTTGAAAGAGTAGATCTAGGTCTTTTGACCGCTGTGTTTTCTTTTTTCTTGACCAACAGATGGGTGTCCGGAGGGTGACATACCATGTTCTACATCCTCAGATCTACCATTGAAATGCTACAACAGTCTAGAGAGGTGCAACGGTCAGCCACGGTGTTCAGGTCAGTGCTTTAAAGGGATTGGGTAACTTTCAACAAAATATGATGGCCGTTAATGAATGAATTATTTAATAATAACAATACATGGGCCGGCTGGTTGTGCGTATTATAACCAACACAAAAAAGCCAACATCAGCATTGGCTGGAATAAAATGTATAAGGCGCCATTTCGTTTTTTCAACGGCTGGTTCTAATTATCTAATATTTGTGGTGGTACACAAATATTAGAAATGTTTATATTTATGGATATTTCAGCTGTCTCTGAACCAATTTTGATCAAACAAAGATGATTTTGTACTTTAAATTGTATGTTCTTTCAAATTTGACACTCAGTTTTTCGTCATCTCACAATTTTTTAATTTTTTGTTGTTAAAATATTTATGTCACAAAAAAAATATTTTGTGTAGCGCCCTCTGCAACAAAACTCAACTAACCCTTTAAATTAAAAAAAATTGATAATGAATGAACACATTCATAATTCTTATAGGTAAAGAGGATGAATTGGACTGCCCAGCATCGCTGTGCAGTGGAGAGCATGGTCTCTTCCTCTGTGGAATGGGCAAGTGTATTAAGGAGAACTGGATATGTGACTCCAATGTAGACTGCCCAGACAACACTGATGAAAAGCATTGTCGTAAGTAACCTTTTTGACCCAATTACTGTAGGGTCATTCCATGTCAAATCACCCAAAAAATCTGAAAATCTGAACCCGACCATTTTTGATTTTGATGAAACTTAGTGTACTTGTTAAGTGTGATCTCACAGCACCAAATCCAAAATTTTAGGTCAATTGGGTGAGGGGTTTGGGAGATACGGCCAACCAAATTTTGAGATATTTGCAAAAATGGGGGTGGCGGGCCTACCTTTGAACCCTTGTATCTCGGGACCTAATGGGTCAATCTTCACAAAATTTGTATTGTTGGAAAGGGTATTCAATAAGGATTCCAAATCTGCCGCCATTTTGAAAATTCGTACATGTTCGGGTACTTTGACCTCTTGACCTAAGATTTGACCTTGAAATTGACCTTGTGGATCACGTAACCTTGACAACATTTTTCATGAAATGCAATCTCTGACATGTTCACTTAAACATATAAAAGTTTCAGAGATATAATATTTTTTGTTTAGGAGCAATAAGGATTGAAAGTATCCATACTTACAGATATTCACAATAAACCCTATTATAATGTATACAATACATGCAATATGCACAGTACAACATACATCTTCCACATGCTTTTTTGTTGTAGTCATACCCATTCTAAATGTCAGCAGTACTTGAATAGAAATAAAATGACAAGTTCATATAGGCCTAAAGGGTTAACAGGATGTAAGACTTTAGGCCTCTGAGTCGGTTCTAGGATAATTACCCCCCCCCCCCCCCCGAGGACAATTACCCCCGAGGAATATCACACCCAGAGGAAAATTAACCCCAGAAAATTACCTCCTAGGACAATCTATCCCCCCCCCTGGAAAATTACCCCCCAAGGATAATTACCTCCCCCCAAAAAAATCTGCTTTGATTAAAACCAACTTATTATCAGGATGGACTTCCCCTTTAACGAATAAGGGGGGGGGGGGGGTAATTGTCCTAGGGGGTAATTGTCCGGGGGGTTATTGTCTTAGGGTGTAATTGTCTGGGGGGGTTAATTGTCCTCGGGGGAGGGGGGGAAATTGTCCTAGAAGGTAATTTTCTGGGGGTAATTGTCCTATGGGTGTCATAGTCCTCGGGGGGTAATTTTCCTCGGGGGGGGGACATTTCCTGGGGGCTAGTTTTCCAGGGGGGGGGGGGGGGGTAATTATCCAAGAACCGACTCAGAGGCCTAAAGCCATACATCCTGTTAACCCTTTAGGCCTATATGAACTTAGAATGGATATGCCTAGAACAAAAAAGCATGTTGAAGATGTACATGTATGTTGTACTGTGCATATTGCATGTATTGTATACATTATAATAGGGTTTATTGTGAATATCTGTAAGTACGGATACTTTCAATCCTTATTGCTCCTAAACAAAAAATATTATATCTCTGAAACTTTTATATGTTTTAGTGGACATGTCAGAGATTGCATTTCATGAAAAAAGTTGTCAAGGTTACGTGATCCACAAGGTCAATTTCAAGGTCAAATCTTAGGTCAAGAGGTCAAAGTACCCCAACATATACAAATTTTCAAAATGGCGGCAGATTTGGAATCCTTATTGAATACCCATTCCAATAATACAAGTTTGGTGAATATTGACCCATTAGGTCCCGAAATACAAGGGTTCAAAGGTAGGCCCGCCACCCCCATTTTTGAAAAAATCTCAAAATTTGGTGGGCCGTATCTCCCAAACCCCTCACCCGATTGACCTAAAATTTGGGATTTGGTGCTGTGAGATCACACTCAACAAGTACACAAAGTTTCATCAAAATAAAAAATGGTCGGGTTAAAACCATTGGGTGATTTGACATGGAATGACCCTGTAGTGTATCTCTGGTCAAGGATGTTGGTATGTTGCCGTTGACATTTTTACGTAGTCATAAGAGTCAGCTTAAACGGAAAAACCGCCTTTTTGTTGTTGTGTGTATTAAAGCCCAAAGTATTGTATATTGATACCAAAATGCTTCAAACATTGATGAATGTAAAAATGGTAATAATAATAGTGTAAACTTATAGAGCGCACACATCGTCCAGAGATGCTCATGGCACTAGCTCAGCAACAGTTCTCTGTAATACATGTTCAAGTGTTTGCATGTATGCCAAATTGTTAAGATGTTGTATAGAAAGGGAGATAATCCCCCTTCTAAGCTGCTATAAGTTTTTCATGCATCACCTTAGCAGATGGTACTAAAGGCATGATTTTCATTTCTTCTCTTCTTATCCCTACCCTATTCAGCAATGTCCCCTAAGGTGATCACAGCAGCCGTAGTTGGTTCCATAGTGTGTGGTCTCCTGCTTATAGCTGCCCTCAGCTGCACCTGTAAGCTCTACCAGCTGTACCACAGCGACCCCCATCCTCCCACCCACGTCTCCCCCCTCAGTGAGATCGAGGATGAGCTGATGAGGCGAGAGGCTCCACCCTCCTACACGGCCAGCATGTCCTCGCCCCACTTTGACGAGGCCCAGCGGGCGTTCATCGAGAGTCTGCAAGCCGCCGCACAAGCCAGAGCTGGGGAGGGTAGCAACGGAACCGGTAGGTCCTCAAGAAGGAGGAACAACTCACAGCCTGAGGGAGGGGAAGCACCACAGCCGCCAAACGCAAACCGACCCAGCTCTCCAGATAGCATAAACACAACTCAGGACACGATCTCTACCACTGACAGTACTACGGTTAGTCCCCCTAATCAACAAAATCCTCCATCATCAGACGCAGCTGATGATGGCTCTTCCCCTTATACAGAAATCACAGAGCTACGGGAGACGCCGAACCTAGGTGGTGATACGGCAAGTAGTTGTACGACAGATACCGACTCTGATACAAATGCAGAGGCAGAACTGGAGCATCGAGATCATGAGATCATCAGGGCGGCAACTAATATACGTCGCATGCGGTTAGCAGGGGGATTACAAAACATTGTGGATTCCGTGACAAACCGACAGAGAGAAGGTGCAGCGGACGGGGAGACGAGGAGGCGATCAAGTAGCGGCTTGCAGAACATCATCCAGCGCGTCAATCGCACCAGGGAGAACCAGCACAGAGGGGAGGGTGAGAACAGCGGGGCAAACTCCCCGACCGGCGTTACCCCTCCCACCCTAGGCGGCCCAGACGGCACATGCACTCCACCTAACACGCAAGAGAGTTCATTCACCAGCGAAGATGATCATTCTCCCGAGCGGGACAATGCGGTTAACCACCATTCAACATCATCCGCAGACGGGAGTGTTGCGGTGGTCCAGGGTACCGCAGACAGAAACGAATCATCGTCAGGTGCCTCAGACCACAAGCCTAGCTCCTCCAACTCACCTCAACCACCTCCATCTCCCTCGCCCAGCTCCAGAAGTGACGATGCACCCATTGATCTTTCAAATTCACATGCTTTAGACCATGATGAGGACTCCACCATCATAGATGATGATGATGAAACAATGCTCCTTGCCTCATCATAACTTGAGTGAACCCTCACCCAAAGCAAGCGGATGCTTTAGTGAATACAATTTATTTTCATGTGCTTTCACCTGCGGCTTCAACCATGTAGATTTGTATCTCGGTATTCATTGAATCACTTCAAACAATCTGAAAGACACCATAAGGGATCTGGCTTGGAAGCCATGTGCGAAGCTTCTCACCAGTACATGTTACTCTTTTTCATCACATGAAAACATTGCAATTGTTACTCTGCATGTGAATGAAGGAGTAAGATTTGGAGAAGGCCTATCATCCTAATGGAAGTTATTGGAGTGATTTTGGAACATATAATGGAAACATTCAGCAAATTCATAGGTATAATACTTCTGAACCCAAGGAATAAAATGAAACTTATCTCATCTAGGGGAAAAGTGGAAAAGTGCTGAATGGTATGTATAAGATAAAAAAAAAAGGAGTTCAATGATATTAAGTTTATTAACAAAATAATTATTCATGTTTGCAACAAACAAACGCAACCGAGCAACCGATGGGAGGTTGGTCTGATGACCACATTTTTTATGGATTCTATGCACCCTATTTTGTGAAGTCTCTACACCATTTGGAAGACCCACAGCATTCCAATAACATCGTAATGATGTTGCCACTGAACTTGTGATTTGCATTCAATGGTTGAGGTGTTTTCTATTTATCCACCTGCTAATTTTCTCTGGATGCTTGCAGAACAAGTCCAATTTGTTTTATTTGAATCTCTGATTTCTTCACTGCTGAATGGGTTGGCAAGTGTTAGATTAAGCCCACTTTTTATGTTTGAATTTCAAATTATGCGTATGAATTATATATAGCTCTTGATTTAGTATATTTTGGGGTGCTTTTTCTTTGCGGGTTAACATTTTATATATGAAATTTTTGTGAACTCTATACACACATTATTTTGATAAAAAAGGATTGACATTAAAGAAGCATAAAGTAAACCAAGGAAGTGGTTCTAATATTTCATTGTTATGATTCTATTATGTGGTACAAATCTCTATGGGCCTTACAGTCATAAACTTAAAGATAGTTTGTCTCTTTTGCAGACCTAAGAACCTGAAATTCCATGAATCCTTGACTTGGCTTTAGCTCTAGTAGCCGTTAGCAGGACATGTTGCATTTCAAGAAGTAGAAGTAGAACTAGATAAAATGCCTTGTTTGAGTACAAACACACTGGAAGGGAATTTGAAACCGGCCTCGATACTTGTAAATCGTCCATGAAATACAGTATTTTTTTTAAATGCTGAAATAGATGATTTAGCTTACTTTAATATGCATGGAGTTCCCTTTTACAATGATAAATGATAAAAACCAAGCAGTTGAAATTTTATCTTGAGATCAAATGCGTTTACGAAAAAAGTACTAGATATCTATATCATGATATTTTATATAATCATAAGACTAGTATCCCATGTGTTGCTTGACTTTCATCGTTGCAATGCTTTATGTATACGGTAAATTATTTGCACAAATATCATTGACATTTATGCTGTATTTATAACTAAAACGACAAGCTTAAATCATCTTCTTTTCCCTTTTTTTTAAATCTGGGTTCAGCAAAGTTAACCTGAGGTCTACAATACTGAAGGTCCACCAGAGTTAAAAACAGGTTTTAAAAAAATTAGTTTCATGCATTTTACTGCTAACAACTTTTTGCTTACCGGTAACCCAATACTGTGCATTTACATTTAGAAGAAAGGTACATCATGCTTTGTGCTGTTCCGCCAGCCGCATGACAATATTATTTCTAAACACTTGTAGAAAATATAGATTTGTGAGGTGCCTTCGTGTACAAAATATATCTCAGACATAACACTTGCATATGGCATGGTAGATTGCGCCTCGCCTTCACTAACTTTCATTTTGCTCTTTACTCATTATAGGGAAAAAACATAATTCATCTCTTATATACATGTATAGAGATTGGAAATGGCTATTGAAAAATCATGAGTAATACACAATGATTACATACTTTAGCACGCTAGTTAATAACTTAGTCATTACCTGTATGCATGTCGAGAGAGAGGACCAGAAGTTTGGGATTTTGTCCTGTATTCATTGAGTTGCATTTGACATTTGGTTGTTGTGTTTGCTTTCAGTGAAATGAAGGCAAAACTCTGAACAATATTTCATATCTTTTGCCTGAAACTGCATTCATCTAAACCATCCCTTTTCTGTGTACCTTTTTGGTGATATTTTTGTTGGTTGATTATATAGTCATTTATAGATCAACTATATATTTTTTTTAAGATGGTTGTCTCTCCTCTCTGAATGATTTTTTTCCTCTCTTAATATGACTCTATTTATAAGACACAGTTTTTATTGTGCAAATTAAATTTTGGTAAAAAACAAACCAGTATAAAAAAAATGAAATGTAATATTCAGTGTAACAGTGATCTTGTGAAGTTAATTTGAATTAGCACATAAGGACGTAATAATCATGGTTTCATGTAATTGTGATTTTCTAAGTTTAATCTCACAAAAAAAATTCAAAATTCTGAGTTATGCTGCCTTAGTGGAAGAAGCCACACGTTGACTGAAAATTTGAGTCACAGACAGCGACAGAGGTGTCAATTTGACTCCATAATTCAACATCACCAAACTTTTGCTTCCCTTAAACTGTTGAGAGAATTGTGAAGTCAACCAGTTTTGTTGTGTTGCATGTTCGACCATAATATCATGGTTTAAAGATCCCCAAAGTACTATTTTAACACAAATTTTCCTGTGTATAATCATCAAATCTTTTGGCAATTATTGAACTTTTAAAATGAATCTTCACATGCAGATTTCAACATCGCTAAAATACATTATGCACTTCAGTCTTGAGTCAGTTTGTTGGGAACATCGGGGGTGATGTGAGATAAGGATAGTATATTATTGATATGAATCACATGCTGTAGTATTTGAAAATGATGCATCTAAATTCGTAAAGCAGTACTAGTACTTAGTATCTACATTTTCGTGTACCATTTAAAACTGCCAATTTGATCGCAAGTGCCGAAATGGCCACTGCGTGTTCACCTGTTGCCTCAGAATAAGATATGAGGGTTATACGTACCTTGTTTTTGATATAGAAATACCCCAAGTATTATTACTCTTGATGCCAAGTACTTTGAGTGGTATCAAAAGAGAGATATATTTGTTTTGTTTTAGCATTGCTTTGATTATTTTTAACAAGCTTGCATGGTTGACACCCTAATTTCAGATTGAAAACAAAAGTAATTAGAATTTATGTTATGAACGCTGTAAATGAAACAAGTTTCATGCTATGCATCTGTTACAAACCAAAAGCTACCTAATCAAATTTTAAAGCCGGAAGAATTGGCAGGAGTAATTTATAGGATGATATTCATTATTTGTTCATTAACACCCGACGTTACTTTAACCAATATAATTTGCAGAAATAACAGTTGGTATAAAACTGATGCCTAAAAGCGTGATGGTGCCCATATTAGGTAGCCTTTATGTAGTACTACTATCATTTGTCACTATCCTTTTTCTCTTGTTATATACTTCAGCAACTTTTAACTCGTTTTATTCTCTGTATCCCTGACTTTATCGAGATTCTCACTGAAGCTTCAAACGTGTAAAAGCATTTATTTCTGAAATGATGCATATTTAGACGGTTGTTTGCTTTTGTTTATACATTTTTACATAGTGATTATTAATCGGAAACATATATTTTTGTGTTTATACATCTTTTGTATAATTTGCTTTTTACATTGCTATGTTATATATGATTTTGTTTTTGAAAGAACTGGAGCTTTGTACATTTTAAAGGGCTAATTGAACCTAATTTCTTGTAACTTTGGAAACTATAGAAGAGTATATTTATATCTATATATATTACAGAAACAGATGAGCGTGTATCATCGTCTTGTACTGACTTACAATGTAACGTCTTTTCCCGGAAATTTTGTGTAAAAAATGAATATAAATGACCATGATGAAATGGAAATTGAAAGTGTACTTGTTTTCTTTGAAGCTGATGAGATATGGAACATTTTGAAAATGATGTAAACGAAATGATGATGAAGATGAGGAGGGTGATGGTGGTGGTGATGATGGTGATGGTGGTAATGATGGTGGTGGTGATGATGGTGGTGGTGATGATGATGGTGGTGTGATGATGATGATGATGGTGGTGTGATGATGATGGTGGTGGTGGTGGTGGTAGTGATGATGATGGTGGTGATGATGATGATGGTGGTAATGATGGTGGTGGTGATGATGGTGGTGGTGATGATGATGGTGGTAATGATGGTGGTGGTGATGATGATGGTGGTGTGATGATGATGATGATGGTGGTGTGATGATGATGGTGGTGGTGGTGTGATGATGATGGTGGTGATGATGGTGGTAGTGATGATGATGGTAGTGATGATGACGGTGATGTTGGTGGTGATAATGGTGGTAGTGATGACGATGGTGTTTGTGGTGTTGGTGTGGTTTTGATGATGGTGATGGTGGTTCTAATAATATTTGTGGTAGTAATGGTGTGCTATGATGCTGATGAAGTGATATGGTAATAGTGATGATGATAATGGTAATGGTGGCGAAGATGATGATGGTGATGATGTTGGTGTTGGATTTAAAGACAAGGACGTTAGTAAAGATGCTGTAGGTAGCAGTGATGTGTATGATGATGAGGAGGAGGAGGATGACGATGCTATATGCAAATAGTGGTGGTGATAATGTTGATGATTTTACCAAAATATTTAAGGAAAGAAGGCATCATTGTAGCAGAGAAATTAGAGGTAAATGAAAAGAAAAAGAAAGGTTACTAAGAATTAAAAAAATATATTACTGAGTGGAATTTTTAAAGTATTAGGAGAAGAAAAGAAGAAATACTATGTTAAATCAAACGATGATCGAGAAGAAAAACAAGTGGTATAGGGTTTTCTTTTTTTTATACAGTTTTTCTTTTCTAACACCAAGAAGTAGCAAAAAGTTTGAAAGAAATTAACACCACCATCACCCTACACTGAATATTCACTGTTATTCTTATCGTTATCATGTTGTTCGGCTCAAGTGTCCTAACCCAACCGAACAAGCGAATCAAACGCCGCATGCCGATCGTATATCCTGTAAACAAGTCGGATACGCATGCCATAACGCAGCCCGCGGGTATCCGCTGCGCATCGGGTACCAGCAGACACCCATGGAAGCCAATTTCGTAATTGATTATTCGGATAGCCCGCAGTCATCCGATATAATTTGACTTGAAACCAGAGACCGGTTCTATCTAACTCTCCCCGGCGGGTGGGGGTGTTTGGCCGTGGGATGGGGATGCTGTCCAGTCGTTTGTTTTTAGATTACATACCTCTCATAACAATGACGGGGAGGTGGATGGAAATGGAAGAGGGTTTAGGTAACAATGCAGCCCAATGCAGAGCTTGGGATACAATTTCTTACGCCAATGGGATTTCGGAAGGACAATCAATAGTTTCATACTGTATATTTCTTCCGAGACCATATTCGATCTTCCGACTTCTTTCTCCGGCTTCTTTCTTTTTTAGTCCTTTTTTACTATTCCCAACTTCAGCCTCCCCTCTCTTTGGTTGTTACAATCGTAAAAGGCATTCACCTCCCTGATGTTCAATATTATTTATTTTATCAGTTGTCCTCTACCATGCAATCCATTTCAATTATGGGAAGGCTAGGGACTGCAGTAAATTTGAAATTTCTGTTATTCGGGCAACGGGGTTATCTTTCTTGGTATTTTTTTTATATTTCACCAACAATTTTTTTATATGCTATAAAATGTATACACAATCAATCAATAGGCTCATGACGTCATTTCCTCATTTTTTTCTTCTTCGTTGTTTTGGGCCAGAGTCATCACCCCCCTCGACCCCGGTAGCCCATGCACCCATGGGTAATGTTATGCGTTATCGAATGACCCGTTAACTTATGTGTAAATTTATCCACTTGTACCTCTGAAAGTGCAGCGCGTCTCTCACATTTAAACTGGTTCAAATAGTCCCCATATTGCTTTCCACCACTGAAGTTACACGAACGGTGTAATGCAGTGATATACATTAGCAGAGCTACAGAAATCTATACGAGACATATAATTACTATGGGAGCAGGGAAAAACATGCAAGACTAAAGGCGTAAGAGGCGGGGATTGAGGGCTGTAGCCTTCCAAAATATGGATATTACCAAAAACCAAATTGCGGCGACAGTATTCTCACATTTGGACAGCTAGCCTAGATTCTCGATTAAATTTTCACTATAATAAACTGTCAACAATGTGATATTCGGGCATGAGATGTCAGCCCCTATCGAAATTGGACCCTTAATTGTATGACAAATACAGAGGGGTTTCATGTTTAATGACCCACCACTGCAATAATCATGCTGTCATATTAGAAGGAGAAATAGGGTTGAAATTAATCTTAAAGAAATCCGAAACAAGTTCATAATTTGATTTTCCTTGTATACTAAAAATGATAACATTCAATTGTGAGTTTATAACAGAGAGCTATTATGTAATACAAGAAATTAAATATAACCCCCAAAACAACTAACATCTTTGGACATCGCTTTTGATTAAAACCAAAAAAAATGGGAGAGGGATAAAATATCAATAAAACGTAAATGATACGGATGGGACACCACTAGGAGGCACTCCCGTTGCTAGGCAACCGTTTCCGAGCATGGAGGTTGCACAGCCAGGGGCAGGAGTGGTGTAAATTAATCCTGTCGAGAAGGTGAAGTTCAGGGGAGAAGTACAGAAGGGCAATCGAAGCCTACAGGACAGTGAGATTATGACCACGAACACAGCTGAACTTCCTTATCAAAAACTTACAATTCTGAGAGAGAGAGAGAGAGAGAGAGAGAGAGAGTAGAACCGATTTATGGGGCGTTGCAACTTTCTTGCAACGTCCCATTAGTAAGAGAGAGAGAGAGAGAATAAATGCTAGATCTAATCCTAACAAAATACAAGGAAACTTAGGACACTAGTGGGGCGTTGCAAAAAAGTTGAGTTGCAATCGATTGCAAATATCAGTTGCAAATTTTGCAACTTGCAACCGATCGCAACTTTCTTGCAACACCACATAAGATACTTAATCAAATACATGCAATTTTTACGCGCTTTTAAGTTTTCACGAAGTAGATTAGAGCCGTGGATAATGAACTTATCAACTTGTGTTATTCTGAGCAGTTATTCACTCGGTTGTCCGCTCTCCAAGGATAACCGAAAATTAGCACCGGGCAACCAAATATCCGAAGCGTGGAGAAATTGATAGGCAGGAGGAAGTTGTGTCGTGAGCCGAGTAATTGCATATTAAAATATTGTAAAGTCAATATATATTTCACATCTCCTGTTATTTTTGTTGAGGGTTTAATATTTCGATAATACAGTGTATATAAATGTCTTAGACATAAAAAGAAAGAAAGAACATCTCTGGTCATTTCAAAGAATGAGAGAATATGAAATAGAGATCCATTGGCGAGTGATCATGGAGTCTACATTCCATTAAGAGCACCCCATAACAGCTGGGTCAGGGGCCTCTGTATTTCCTTCTTTCTTATTTCTAGCCCAGTTTAAGAATCATTAGCATAACGCTGCCATACGCATTTCCCATTTATTATGTAAAGAAAACAAGAGTCATCTGAAAACGTCTTCTCTTACAGCCCATTAAAACAATTGATGGATGCTTCTCTGGTACTAGCATAACGACCAGTCATTTAATTTAAATGTTCCGAATAGGCCTAATTGAATTTCTCAAAGTGACCTCAGCCAATAGCCCCCCTTTCGTAACGCATTAAATAATGGGGCATGCCTTCGTTGATAATATTACAGCAAGTGCTTTATGTTCCGCATAAATTTATTTCTCTCTCAAAACAACATGGAATTATAAGCTAATAAGTCATTCAATTTTCTTTTCAAGGCCTTTATACGGAATGAGGGAAGAGACAAGAGACATAGAAAGAGCAAGAGATGGAGATGGGGGGGGGGGCAAGGGAGTGTGAAGAAAATGGAAGTTAGAAGCAATCCCTAAAAGGAGTATGTTTTAAATATTACATACTGAAGGGTTAAAATGAAGGTAAAAACTGTGTTGAAACCCTCCTAAATAAACAAACACACCTGTTCACATTCCAACTGACCCCTCCCCTCCGCCTCACAACCCCTTCCCCATACCCCCTCCCTTTAAATCCGCGGAAATCCTACCCCTGCTGCGGACTGAGACAAGCCCCTTGCGCTTTGGTAACGGGAACTGTTATTGAGGGAATCGTCACGCGCTGCACTCTCTGGGCCAAGGGGGACTCAGCTGAGGGAGTTCAAGGATCAAACCTCCCCTTACGCCTCCATCCTTATCTCATTATGAAAGAGAATCGGGGGAGATTCCTGACCGTAACTCGTAAATACATCACAGAAGATGCACTTTTGTCAACCAGTTATTCCAGGAAACCATCAATAAATGCAAGTGGAACAAGGTTTTTTAAACTTCCGTTGCCATGGTATAGGGCAAACTCCATGGTGTGGCGTTGTATAATGGTTAATCGCAAATCATAAACACAGAAGGGCTGTCTAGCTGGATCGATGGGTGGATGGATGGTACCCTTGTCATATGAAGACGTCAACGTTTAACCAAGAATGTAATACATTTCTGTGACTTCTCAGGGGCGGATCTAGCTTTTTGCTAAGGGGGGGGTTTGACCAAAATAATGACGATGCGGAGCATCGTCCACGAGCCGCGAAGCGGCGAGCCGATTTTTTTTGGGGTGTTTATTTGAACCCCGTAAGTGATGTTTTCCTGGCATCTATTAACACAATGGAGACCATAAAAAGCAGTGCATGATAACGTCTTTTTAAATCAAGCAACAGTTAAATACACAGTTATATCCAGAGTTATCATGTGTTTGGTTAAGTTACCAGATGAGTTGAATATCTTCTCACAATATATGCACTTGAAAGGGTTTCTCTCCAGCGTGCGTTCTTTTTTCTTTCTTTTTTTCTTTTTTTTCTTCTTTTTTTTTCCTTTTTTTTTTTTTTTTTTTTTTTTGGGCCGCCCAAGGGGGGGGTTTAAACCCCCTAAACCCCCCCCGTAGATCCGCGCCTGCTTCTATATCGCTTATCGCAAGGAGCTTACCCAGCTAGACCCATACATTTAACAGGATTGACTTTTGTAAGGCGCACAATTTCAACTTCTGAACGTGGATTAGTTATCAATACAGTGGGAAATTGTGGTTAATAATTCATGAAAGATGAAGGTGTACTTGTTTGTAAATGAGCCTGTGAACAATGTTTTTCATACCGTGATGCGAGGAGGGTGACATCGGCCTATGGGGCACTTTATTTTTGGCACACTCTTCAATCTGTCCGCGGAGAATATAGTCTTGTCTATTTGTCGGCACATTTGCTTTGGCTGCCCCCAACATCAAAAGACTGGATACGTTAACATTCAGGTTTATAAAATGCGACGTTTATGGTGGGTAGCACCTCGCAAATGGTTATCTTTTTTATTTTAAAATCGGTATAACCTCGAATTTGATATCTTTACATTTCAAACTTAGACATAACAGCGACATTTTGGCCTATATATAAAAGCATATATCTTTTGAAAATCACTTAAATGGAATATCGTTTCCGTGTAGGGAAGGCTGCTGGCCGGTCTATCAACAAGTCACACGGGTTAAGAATGTCACCTAGGTTTATATCAAGGGTTCAAATGGCAGTGTAGATGTGCCATAGTATACTAACAAGGTCAAAGGTCAAGAGTCATGATATACCCGAGGCGATTCCTCAATGTCAATAGTATGTCGACAATGTCGAGGTGAAAATGAAATATGACGCTTCGAGCGAGAAACTAGGATGATGAGCGACTTCTGGGTTCCTTGAGGTATTTCTCTATAAAATCTGGGACAGGAAAATTCTAGAACCGAATAAAATAAGGATGGTGAACAGAAGGCTGGAGCTATGCAACACGACCTATTCTATAGCTGTGCATATATCATTATTGTATATGTTATAGCCATGTAGAGTTTGGGGAATGGAATATAATAAGAGAAAGAAAAGAAAAGGGGAACAAAACAAAAACAAAATTCCCTACAATCTGCCAAAATCTTGGCCTATGCCGTGTTCTGACTTTAATAAAACTTTGTTAATTGCAAAGGTAATCTGAAACTCAAAGATGAAAAGCAATAAGTAAATAAACGTATCACTATACGCCCTCCATGCTATTTGAAGAAAAAAAAACGCCCCTCGTCTCAATCTCAATCTTAAAAAAAGCCTGTACCCCTTCTCGCTGGCGCCGCTCCGTGAACTTCATGTAGACATGCTAGATATGGCGGTGCGATATTTTTACAATATGTTATTACTCTCCGTGATATGATCATACTCGTCTGATTAAACCCTTGCATGTATCCATATCTGCTTCGGAAACCCCCCCCCCCCCCAAGCAAACCGGTACTTGGGGTGTTTGTGAACAACATAATCTAAAATGTTACTGATAGTGATAGCCTGATGTGAAGGGTTTCTTCATAAAGATAATATCGACCAGGGTCGCGTTTCATGAAACCGTCATAAGTACAAGTTCGTGGACATCCCATTGAAACGCGTGTTAATTAATACACGCATTTCAATGGGATGTCGGTGAACTTGTACTTAGGACGGTTTCGTGAGACTTTCAGAGATGCTACAGGAAAATTCAATGGCCATGGACCCTATACCATGCTCAGAAATTGGGAAGTGAGCATCTATATTTCCATTTCATGCTCTCAATATTCAGCCGTATCTTAGTGATATACCGAGACGGTGCAATGCATACATTATACGGTATCAGGAAATGTAACAGATTTAAAGAAATAGTATGCTATATATTCGAATAAACAGTGATAATATGATAAGTATAAATAAATATTGGGTTCTTGTATAGCGCTCATATCTGCCATCTGCCAGGTTGCCATCCTTCCAGACTTTAATTATATATTTTAATAATAAGATTCAAATCACTGCAACAACATGATAAATTACGAAGCAAATTCAAGAAACGATGAAAACATCCTCTCTATCCGAAGTCCATAATTCCCCATCTAAAGTACAAGAGTTTATTTTCTTGTGTGAGCAATACATTGCAATTTCTTGTATTCACATGACATGTGCATTGTCATTTAATTAATTTTACGGTCACCTGTACGACATACTAGATTCTGGCTACATCAATACAATGATGGAACATAGGATTAAATGGAAAGGGTAGCGCACTTTCACTTGACCGATTAATGAAAAAAGGCCCAAACTCTTCTCAAAATTGTTGCATCATTATTATCAATGCTTACATGGTTTACTTGATTTGTTTTGTTTTGGTGTTGCGAAATGAGACCTCTGTTTTATTTACACCTTGGTATAATACACAAAGACACTTATTTCATATGGCACTGCCTCGTTATGAGAAGCAACCCTTCACAAAAACAATTACAACATTGGAAAACAATCATCGAACACGTAGTTGAAGAAACCCGATTGGGAAAATTTAATTCAGATACTTTTCAAAACAGGATTCAACTATATTCATCATTTCTCTTCTACGAAGTTTTTTATAAGCTAACTATGATCAGTTAAATTGATCAGAGATAACATTTCGTAAAAGACACAAATTTAAAGGACAATGTTCCCCTCGTAATTTTCGTGGCGATCAATTAGTTATTGTTCAATTAACTTGATGAAATTCAGAAGGGTTTCATGTTTGTCATAATTACCTCTTTTTTTCATGTTTTTCAGGCTATTGTTTTTTTTGTTTTTTTTGTTTTTAATGCAAAAACATTCTTACTGCTGGACAAGCTAATGAATGCCAGTCCGAAAAATATTTTTTATAATAATATTTAATAACTTTATAATATTGTTCATGGTTAAGTTCGAGTACTAGTATCAATTTTCTAGACTGGTTTCGTGACAATAAATTTTGCTTTCAGAATAAAAATTGGACCAGTCTGCAACGTAAACTAGGAGGAATGAGACTGAGAGATCTGTGAGATAAGTACTTGTCATTTCTTATTTCTCTCTATCGTCCATCTCTGATCATTGCGGTGGCGGGTTGTAATGACAAAATATTAGAGGCTGTCCGATCGTGGGACTTCCTTCCTACGTCACTCTAGTCTAGCTTTAAGATAGAATTTCAAGTTAGTCACTCGATACCATTCCTAAGATTAACTGGGATAAGAGAGAGAGAGAGAAAGAGAGATGGAGAGAAAATGAAACAGAAATGAAGGAGTGGAAGAACATAGCACAGAAAGGCCGACAGTCCATTAAGGCAGCCACGTATATTACTATCTTTCATTATGAAATATATTTTTCAATGAAAGCATACTTCAGTCAATCCCTATTTCAAGTTCATATCCTTTACTCCACTCTTCAAATTGTATCATACTGTACTTTAGTCAAGCCCGATTTTATGGTCAAATTTGTTGTTCCACTTTCAAAATTGTACCACGCCGATAAAAAAGTTGTTCTTCTTTTCTTTAAAAAAAAATTATGTAGGTGTAGGGCTTCAGGATATTATTGATATTATAAATCATAATGAATAAAAGGATATACCTTGATAATTATGAGTCATTATTTTATTACGATCTTAACTTTTGTTCTTGTATCATCTATTATTCAGTAACATTATTTTAAATACAAAGTAATTGTACCAATTTAACTGAATAATATTGTGTAATCGTGGTGCTGTCGTCCCGGCTTTATTTCGTGTAAGGACATTGCTGGGACAACAGCACCACAGCGCCTAGAAACAACGTATTAGGCGCGTTATAAATGTGATCTATTATTATTATTATTATTATCATTATTTAATACACGCGCATCGAGAGGAACAATTGGCTAGAGACTTTATCCAAGGATATAAGCAGTGAGAGCGTTTCGAACCAAGAACCTTTCGACTCTCGTATGTGAGTAAAAAGCCTTTATCAAAAACCACAGTGCTCCCAGTGCTTTTATGAATACCGGCCTTGATTGAATAAAACTCCTAATGTAAAGCGACGTCTCTTTGATTCATTGTCAACGAATTCGATGGAGATGACTTTACCCGAGCTGATCTCTATGTCGGAGTGTATCTCTCGGATGATTCACAACAAAGTCATGTTTACTTTGTCTTCCGCAATCAATACATCGACGTAAAATATTTTGCTCTTGCACTCGATTCAGCCTTTCTTCCTGTCTATCTACCTCGACTGAATTGACGCAACCAAGCTGTAAGACAGAGGAGATAACTCGTCAGGAGCAAGAGGGGCGCGTGCCCCCCCCCCCCTCCCCGCGAAACTACATTAATAAAAGTGTGTAACCACGTGTATTTGCTTGTCCCCTCCCCACCCCGGGATTGATTAGAAGACAGCTCTTGCTTCTTTTTCTGTTGTTTTTGTTCTCTCTTTCTCTCCCTCTCTCTCTCTCTTTCTTTATAACTTTCTCTTTATTTTTCTATTTTTTCTCTTTTACTTTCTCTTTTGTCACTGATTATTTGCTTTAGATTCCGTCTTTTCGCTTTAAAAAATCAAAGCAGCTCTGATTCGTATTTTTAAAATACTCATACTCAATATTAATCCTTATTTTCCTCCCACAATTTGAAACTTGTCTAACCACAGTCCATTCCATCTTTTCATTTGCAACTGACATCTCTTTAATCCACGTTCTTCTACATTTTTTCTTTTACTTTGTGTACACTCTACACCATCCTCTGTCTCTCTTACTAATTATCTACCCCCCCCCTCCTCCCCCCGTCGATGGCTCCATTTTGTCACTGGTCCACTCTTCTTCTCTTTCTTTCTCTCTCTCTCTCTCTCTTTCTCTCTCTCTCTCTCTCTCCCCCTCTCCCCCCTCTCTCTCTCTCTCCCTCCCTCTCTTCATCGCAATTACAGCTCAATGCTCGGGCACCATGTCCACATCTCATTCAGATAATCCCCTCTCCGTCCCTCCCGTCAACCTCTTCACACGTTTTAATACTGACATGGATCTTATCTTGCTTATAATACAAGTGAGTAATACATAATTTTCTTCTATTACGTCATGCATTCCATTCTTTAGTATCACCATGACCATTACCTGTACGTTTGGTGGTCTATCCCTTTTCATAATGGAAATATAACTCACCACTTGCATTCGTTATGCTCAGGATGGAAACCTTTACTGTATATTTACTCACTTGTCATGATGATACCAGTATGAAATGGGTAAAAATTGCCCTTTTCAATGTGACTTATCATCATCTTATTTTACTCTCCTCTTCCATCTCTTTCTACTCCTCCTCATTATCTTAATCATAATATATCATCATTATCCTCCTCCTCCTCCTCCTCCTCGTTATCATCCCATTCTTCCTCATAATCATCATCATCCTAATCCTCCTCCTCATCATCCTCAAACTTATTTTTATCATCATCCTCATCTTCATTCCCATCCTCCTCCATGTCACCATCATCCTCATACTCATTCTCAACCTTAGCCTCCTCCTCAGCCTTATCTTCATCTTCCTTATCCTCCTCCCCCTCCTCCTCCTCTTCGTCATCATCATCATCATTCGCTTTTTTAATCCTCATCCTTATCTTTATCCTCCTCCGCCTCATCATCATCAATCATCATCACAATCCTCTTTCTTATCCTCATCCTTATCTTCATCCTTATCCTTATGTTCATCCTCCTCCTACTCATCACCATCATCACCTTTTTATCATCAAATTCATCCTCATTCTCATCCTCATCCTTCTCCAACTATCATCAATATCGTCGTCACCATCACCTTGACTGTCCTGAATGCTGTCAATCTGAAAACTCGTCGTCGACTTCTTCGTCATCATCGTTTTTCCTCATTGCTGTCATCGACCTTTCCCAACGTTATCTTTTGACCATCTATTATCCAATCATCACAACAATGGAACACGTATCGGGACCAATATCATTATATCAACTTCAGACCTACAGAAGTCTTCAGTTGGTAGACCCACCAAAACGGTTAACTTTGCATCTTTCAAAACAAAACGTCGTCTTTGACCTTGAAACGCTGAAGGGCAAGAAGCACTAACTGAAGCATCGTCTTTTAAAATGCCTTCTTCAACGATGACTACATAGAATCGATTGTCACAACACAGACATTCATAGCTATTTGGGTGAGTATTGATCCTCGGCTAACATGGCTAGAGGAAGCAGTGGTAATTGTCTCGGGCTCTAAGCGGTTTATGTGATAATTAGTCTCGCCTTTTAATTTCTGGCCTGGCGTCACGTACATTTTGTCATAAGTCATTAAGTCTTTATCCCATGTTTTAAGTGCTCAAATTATAAAACCATACGACGGAGAACATGGAAGAGTGTCATGAAAAATGCATATTTATGAGGCGAGTGTTGTCTAACAGTTTTGCAAAATGTGTATCCTTGCGTTCTCTTAAATCATGTGAAGCTCCTAGCTAGCTGATCGGAAATACAATTTTCTCGTATAGATATATTTTGTCTGATCTCTGTTGTATCAGATACATTCCTTCATAATTAGCATCGTCATAATTTTGACAACTACAATAATCATTATAAATATTAATTTTCGTACTCGTCATCACATCATCATAATCATCATTGTCATTATCATCTTCATCCTTCTAACTATCGTCATCTTTGTCGTTGTTCTAACAGTCAGTGTCTTACAGAAAAAAGGGAAGTTTTCATCCTAGAAGAAAAGTGCCAAGAAGAATGATGAAGAGATAAACGAGGAGGAGAAGGGGTGGGGTGGGGGGGGGGGTGGGGGGAGGAATGCAAAATAGTGACGAAGGGGATTGAGGATGAGGAAGAAAGGGAGTCATATTTATATGGTATATATGCGATTACATCGTGCAACCGTGCTTTGATTTGAATACGGACCAGTAAGCTGACCCAGAGTTCAAAAAAATATCCGCATGGTCACAACAAGAATAATGATTGGCAGAAGTTTTGTATGTTTGGTATCCCATCGTTACACTCTTTCCCTCCAACATTGAGTGATTACAAAAATCAGATCGATCCTGCTCTCCCCAATATAATTATTTTCTCTTTGATTAGATACACCGCTTCCGATTAACCTCGTTTGCTGAACATACAAAGTGCATTCTGGTCGATATTGTGGCATGCCCGTCGGTATGTGGCGATGCAGAGAATCAAAAGTTAGCCCTTAATTGGAAAGTTTATATGGTTTAGACGTTAATAATAACGTGTTTGCCTCCTAATTCTCTCTTATGGAAGCATTTATACCATTAAATAAATATTTCTCGTCATTTTTATATAACTTTTTCGAGACAATGAAATGAAATGTATGGTCTCCATGTCTTTTAGCCTACCCTCCCCATTCCGCCCCTCCCTCTCTCTTTCTCTCCTCTCTCTCTCTCTCTCTCTCTCTCTCTCTCTCTCTCTCTCTCTCTCTATATATATAAATGTCACAAACAAATAAAACGAGATCAAACAATAGTATTTGTGATTTCTCTTTTAAACACTTCAATATTTCATCATGTTGTGTATTATCATAATATGTACATAATTCAGAGACAGAAACTTAATAAACAAATTGAAATAGAAAATACTTGAATTGTTTTCATAAAAGCCCGGAGTCCTGAGCTTGGAAAACAAATAAAAAACATATTGTGACAAGTATAACGAAGCTTCATGCAATAAGAATCCCTTGCTTTCCCGGTCTTCAGAACATCTGTCGTCTTAGGTCTTTAAAAAAGTAACACGTGAACGATCAGGACAACGATGAAAATGACGACGACGATGATCTATTTTTAAAACATTAATGAATAGTTCGTAATAATTATAATGTCAAACAGAAACAAATGGAAGAATTCGAACATGTCTTCATGTAAAATATTTTTAACAGCCCAACAACGACAGACATTTTGTGTTGAAGAAAATGCTTGGAAATATCGTTTAATACTTATTTGACAGAAGATATTGATAAGGAATTACTTCCCTGTTTGAAGGTCATAAAAAGCATATTGATAAAAGTAACCACAAATATATTGTATTACCGCTGTTTAATTTCTGTTCCGCGATTCATCACCACCGTCGTCATGATTGTCAAAAAACTGTTGTAGGCGTGGAAATCGTTTACATCTAAAAATGAAATTTGGGAAACGTAAATGCTTGCATAATGGAAATACACCGTTTAAGGAGTTTGTACCCTGTGTGAAATAGCAAACATCCTAGAATGAGCATCATTAGAACGCAAGTTTGCGAACTTGGATTATACATTTTCAATATCGGCAATTTAATTAACACCATAGATCGAGGTTTATTTTTAAAGTGTCACCGAATCAGCATGATCGGCGGCTACTTAACGCGACATAGACGCGTCTAGTACTGGCTGTAGATTGTAAGGAACCTCGGAAGCGGTTGGAGACCAGGGGAGTGTTTCACAAAGACTACGATTGACTTTAAGTTGGACTTAACTATGACAGGCTGTTCGTGCCACTGGTTGCTCTCACCATTAGTCTCTCAATTATGATCTTTAGATGGTATTTTTTCCTTCAATAATGAACTATCAAAAAAGGTAAATTCTATAGATTTGTGACCACGATTTGTACGTCCCTTGGGAGACCAATGCTGGTAAACGGTAAGAGCAAATGATGGCATAAGTAGCCTGTCATATTTAAGTCCAAATTAAATTGATCTTAGTCTTTGTGACACACACCCCGAACCATGACAGCTGGGGTCTGCGCGAACAAAACTAATATATCATGATTATTGCATGTGTCAAAACATTTTGAGTCAAGAGAAGAGATCATTTTGGAAAGCTTCAAGAATACCTAAAAATGAAAGAACCCTCTTCGTTACGGATCTATGGAAATAAATACAATGACATCTTTCACAATCTTCAATGATATCATGCATTTCAGAGAGAGGAGTGTGATTTTTGTGCGAAAGACAGTCAACTCGTCATCTCTTCGTAACAGACGGACATGAAAATGCAGCCACATCATACCTCTTAAAGTGCAGTACCAACATTCAGCCAATCACAGAGGCATTTAATTATTTATTCCATGTGCAAGAGACATATTGAAATCATACAATTTTAGAAGACGATCCGTATTTACAATCATGTTTACATTATGTGCAAAAGATAATATAAAACTTTCTCTTTCATAATAGGGGACCAAATTTTTACAGTGGATGGATGCTATTTACAAATACAATTATTACAGGAAGCCATTAAAAAGAAACCCCCTCTATATTCTAATATTTCCAAAGAAAGTGTTCATATTTGCTATAATGATCGCCATCTGACGGTCGATGTTATTACTAGTACTAAAACACTCAATAAAATGATATTGCTGGTTGCGATCTTCACTTGTCGGTTGCAACTGGAGTTAGTATCGCCAGAGTTCTCAGTGTATTGTACTTCGTAAGGATCCTCATCTGAGCAATGTAGTAATGGACTTTGGAATGATGTGGCTCGGAGGGACTCCGTGTTCGGAGTTTGCCCATCGCTGGGGCGTTGTCCAGTAAAGAGCAGAAGACCCTCCTCAGGGTCCGGCACTGTCTTTATTAGCTCAAACTCCATGTGAGGTAAGTTGACTCCTAAAACGTCACATCCTCCTGCTGACGTCACGTCGAGAGTCCGTCCGACCTTCCATGCGCCGCGCCTTCCGCATCCGACGTTCTTAGAGTTGAATCGATCGACCTCCTTATCGCACTGCGGCGTGAGGTACATCGCGAGACTGGTGAATTTAAAGTTTGTGGCGCCCTCTACAATAGCCGACGGCTCTCCTGCTGTTCTTGTTCCCTTGACTGAGACGGTGTACTTGGGGAACTGGCAGAGAGGGTCGCGGTAGAAGTGGTAGTGACCCTCCCACGTCTGGTTGTCGAAGAAGATGAGGTGACGGGTTAGAAAGTAGATGTGTCGAACCTCGCAATGGACGCTGACCCAACCACCGGATAAGGCAATGTTCTCGTGTTGTATCCGAGGTAGTATTGGGGGCGCATGCTCACGTGCGTTGTAGACGATCTGGCACACGGCGCAGTAATTCTGGAATGAGAAGGGAGAGAAAATGTTTGTAATATAATGTATTACTTAATAATGAATAAGCCTAAATTATTAGGAAGAGTTTGAAACCACACAAAGTATCATACTATTAATACGTTATACCAATAGGCAAATTGTATGTCAATATGATGAAAATCCTCTTGTGATTACCAACCAAAGCTTTACTCAATGTTTTATGTACAACATCGAAAACGACGGGCAACACCATTGTATCAAAGTTGTACTTTTGAACATCAAACGCTTAGGCCCTGTAAAAAAGGAAAGCTTTACTAATAGCTAAAAGAGTGGGTCTGATTGATTCCATTGCTATGGTGACATACACATGGCGTTCATGTTGGACATAGACGAATCGCTTGTCGAGTGAAGGAGACACCCAAATGATACGAAACAATTACTAAAGCTACTCATCTTAGAGCACTTATACCCCAGTCACCCCAACGTGACTGATACCAGACCGGTTAAAGACCGAACAAAACATTACACTCCACCGAATGGCCAGGAATCGGACAGTTTGGTGTCAGTTTGCTGGTGTGACTGAGCTTTACAGTCAATGGGCAGGCGGGGGCCGGGGCAAATGACTCGACGGTCTGTCTGACGGAGGTCATCGGCTAATTCTTCTAACGTCGCTCCAATTTCTCGGTAGCGCCAACTCCGACAGAATCAAATCAACTTTCGTCTTGTATTGATGTACACCGGTGAGCTCGCTCCAGATTGCCATAAGATTGCCTTCAAAGTTAAACCCTTTCAACGCCGTATAAAAGCGATCGACCGTCACTGTTTTCATTAGAAAACCCCTATTATGATGAAATAACATAATTATGTGTACAAGCAAACTGTCTTTCTCTCAGCTTTAAAGATTTAGTTGAGTTCTGGTCATGCGATTTTTTTTTTTTTTATGGTCAGTTTTTATTCTTTTCTCTCTTGAAACAAATTATAATCATAGTACAAATTACAATCATCATATGTAACGCTCACTGCAAATGTGATGACATTATGAATCAGTATAAATTTTTGTCTTACAAACGGCTTCAAAGAAAACTTACATAGTTAGTTCCTATACATCATATTCGACACAAAAATTCATATTTACAAAGAAAACATATGCAGTTATATAATCCAAAATTTTTGTTTTAACAATGTAGCAACTTATACTTCTTTTATACTGTTGTCCTGAGAAAAAAAGTTTTCTCTTTTTGTTAACTCTACCTTACCCCCCCCCCCCCCCCCCCCCTCCTCTTAACCGGTGGACGACTGGCTCTGGGTTCCAATTGTTTGTCTAATACTCAGGTTTTCCCATTTAGAAAAATGAATAGTGAGAGTTCCCCTCATTGCAGCCAATTTCCTTTCTTCTACTTTATCCCCTATTATACTATTCTTTATTTCATTAAAAGAGGGTGGTTTTTTAAGTTCTCTATTTCTATAAATCAGATATTTAACAAGAATTAAAACATGATTCATTAATTGATATTTTCCTTTATTACTCTCCTCTTTCCCATACAGAATTTCCTCCAAACTACAGTTGTGTATTTCAAAGTCTAAAAATCTCGTGCACATTCCCCACACTGATTGTGCAAATTCACAAGTATAGAATAAATGTTTATATGTTTCTTCATCTTTATATGTTTCTTCATCGATTGCATTGTGGAATCGATCAGAAAAAGTTGATCATGTAGCATATAAGTATTGGTGTGTACTACAAGGTTCTGGAATCACCAAAAGGATAAGAAATGTGCCCAATCTTGGTAAAAGCAACAAGCACCTCATTTTTAAGCTGTTACATGTCATATTTAGAATATGAAGGCATTTGAAGAGCCATGCTTTTCAGGGAACGTTTTTACTTTGAATTCTTCCACACTTGCAAAAAAACAATGAAAACGCTCACAAATTATTTTTCACCTCTCGCCAGAACTCAACCTTCTCTTTAAAGATCAGTGTATTCTTGTTCTTCTTTTCAGATTGTAATGGTGATATTTAATATTGTGGATGTGTTTTGCTGTGAATACAAAGGTAAAGAAAACAAAACATATTAATGCATGTACGTGTGTGTCAAATTGTATCATTTAGAGCATTATCATCCATTAGGCTATTTGATTCCAGTGTAAATTTACATTCAAATTTTACTATTTTATTCAGTCATTTATTTTTGCTTCAGAAAATGTTCTCTTTGCAGTTTAGTTTTCATCAAATTAAAAATCCCCATATCCATTTCCTTCTACGTTTCCAAAATAATCGCCTCTAGACAATCAAATTTATGCGTGTTTTATTGCGGTATTCATGATTGCCTACATTTCGTTTACATGACAATAATCTTATTTATTTAACATGCAATCCTTTTCACGTAAGGTTTCTCTCCCCTGGAGAATTTTGAGAGGATATCGAGGGTTCAGTGACACAAAGACGTAACTCCATATTTTGCCAAGATGAGTATTGGATAGCAAAATGTTCCGAAAAATGTGGGCTTTCCATGAAACACAAAGACTTAACTCCACCCGACACCCCATTGAAGTCAATGGCTAGTGAAACATATAGACGTAACTCCTTACGGCCCAAGTGCTCAGTGACACATTAACCACCTATTCTCAAAATGGCCCAAATGGAGTTACGTCTTTGTGTCACTGACCCCTCGATATAGTGAGGTTGAATAAAAGAGAACAAAGATGAAATGTGAGCTTGAGCTAGAGACCCCATTCCACTGAGTGGCAGGCAGGGGTAGCCACATTGTTTGACAGGTTGGCCAATATCTTAAGGAGATGTGAAGTGGTTTTACGTACGGGGCAGCAGAGGAAGAAGAAGATGGGTGGAGAGAGAGGGGGAGTGGGGATGGAACGGGTGAAGAGGAGGGGTGGTGGTGAGATGAGGAGGGATACAGGTGGGTAGGGGAGAGAAAGGGAGAGAGAGAGGGGTGAGACAAGTAGAGGGAGGGGAAGATAAAGAGAGGGGGAGTAAGAGGAGAGAGAGATGGATATAAGGATAAAGGAACATAGACAGATTGGACAGAAAAAGGGATGAATAACGTACAGGAGAAGGGGAGAGAGAAAGGGGAGGGGTAAAGAACATACAGCAGGAGGGAGACAGTGAGGCAAGGGCAAAGGTTTTTATATAAATAGGGAAGAGAAGGGCTATTAGTAGAAGGAGGGAGAGAGAAGGGAACAGAGACTCAGAGTGCGAGAGAAAGAGAGAGAGAGAGAGAGAATGTAATGGAAGAGGGCGAAATACATTCAAGTGTGACTATGGTGAATACAACGGAGAGATACGAACAATTCCACAGACAAAATATTGCCGAAGGTTACAACTCCGCAAGATATAGTGCGCCTTGGATCAAAGGAGATAATGTGGGACGGAAAGACAAAACGGAAGGAAATCATAATCATAATCATAAAAAACATGTAAAGAGAAAGATGGAACGCCGTTATTCATGCTCTAATTAGCAAATACACAAGAATGAATGACTCCCACAGCCTTTGTAAATGTTGTACACCATCCTCTTGGAGCTGCGCGCCATTTCCCATTTTCTTGGAGCAACACAATTTCTGTTCATCACACGGCTAAACACATTCGCCCCGCCCCCCCCCCCCCCCACTCCGAGAACGGACGGACCCCATGCGTGTTACCAAAATGTCCGGTAAAGGGGTACTTTTCGTGCGACAAAGTCCGGCCCGAGAATTGTAAAAAAAGGGGTGTATTAACTTTTCACCCGGAGATTTCTTTAAAAAGTGGGTGTTTTTTCGTTTTTTCTCTCATCTCTTTGGACTCCTGAGAAATTATTCCGAATTAAGGGGGGTACATTGAGCATTTTTCATGATCCAGGGGGGTCTCCAAGGCAGGAAAAGCCCGCGAAAAGCCCGCGAAAGGGGGGTTCGGAAATGTTGGCAGTCCTCAGATAGGGGGTGCTTTCAAAAAGAGGGAACGAGCATAATATGCGTACCCTAAATAACACTGAGTGGGGGGGGGGGGGGGGGCGGGACATTCGCAACAGATCGGTTTACACACAAACTCTAATCAACCGACAAAGCGCATTGGCAATGAGTACAAGCCCCCTTTAATCAAAGATATCAGTAAGGACTTCGTATAGAGGTGACTTAAGGCGGGGCAGTAATACAATCGCAATTCATGTCCTCCCTATGGGGGAATAAAACTCACCCCTATACAATGGAAAGTCGGTGCAGATAATGACCACTTCAACGCATCTCCATGCCAGACACACTTGACGAGACCTTAATGAAACCCTAGACTGCAGATCTAGTTTTTCCGGTACCTTTCCAAATTTCGCCGCATTTCCCCTCTTCCCCCCCCCCCCCCCACTCCTTGATGTAGAGGAGACTTTAGTGAAAACGGAGGACGCCGCGCTTCCTGTTTCTTTTACCGCACAGACAATAAGACACGTTTTGTGATTTCATTTGTTGGCCCATTTCAAACATTTAATCTGATGAAGACATGAGCGAAATCAAAGACGATTGGATTACACTCTCGTATTCGCTCATGACGCGATCGTGTATCGCGTAACCTAAGAGAGCCCCGAGACTAGTGGTTGAAAAGAATGATCTCCTTTAATAAAATGTGGTCCAATGTCAAATATTTAAAAGAGAACACCAAGGCGCATCTGCCAGGCTGCGGACTCGGGACGGCGGTCCCAGACAAACTGCATCATCGATTGATTATTCAAATTTTTGGTAGACAGAATAATTATGAAATTAAAAAAGAAAAGAAAGCGAAGGGTAAACTAGATCGAGGATGGAGACAAAGAGAGGACGAGGAGCAACATTTAGGAGAGAAGGTGACAGATTAGATTCATAAATATTGGTGCATTAATTCACTTGCAATGTAGTATGTATTGTCATAATCACGTCCATTCGTATAGTTTGCATGATTCGTATTCCGAGTGGTGTTATGGAGACATTATTAGGTTGCAGGGGCGTAGACAACGGG
>JAVYIG010012876.1:0-50702 GCA_035222895.1 Strongylocentrotus droebachiensis | reverse complement strand
GTTGGCCATAGGGCAATGTGAAATCCACTGCCCTTCCTTCTTCCCCCCCCCCCTCCCCCGGCCCCCATAGACATGCAGCAAAAAAAAATTTGGATTGGTAACATCATATTCATATGAATATGAATATGAATAATCCTCTAAAGAAGTCAGGAATCAGTTAACAGTTGTCTTCCTCTATGTCCCCTGAGCCAGAAAGGCGTTTTAAAAACATATACTTTCAGAGAGTTAATTCCCTTCTGGCTCCAACCCTTTGATATGAACTTGAGATAGGAAACCATCCACCTCTAAAAATATCCTTCTACTGATAGATGTGCTTTCTATAACACACACCAATTACAACCTGAGTACTTCACCGTTAACTACCCCAGGCCATTTCCTTGTGGACGGCGAGTGTAGTAAATATTAGTCTATAGAATCACCTGTACGAATAACCACCTCAATTTCACCTAGATTTCACGCACAAGGAATGACTGGAATTGATTCACGAGAACGAAATTGACCCTATTCTTCAGGGCATGAATTAAATATCCACCTTGGTTATCAAATTAAACACCTGGTTGATTTGTTGATAATTACATATTTCACTTATGGAACTAATAAATAATTCTATTTATGGGGAGCAGAAATATCCTAGGAGTCATTAAGATATTTCCTCCACTAGACACAACGTTTAATAGGAAATTTTACATAACTACTAAATTATTCACACCCTTACCAAGTTTTGTAATTCTTTTGAATACGTGAAAAATTGATTCGTCCCGATTTATGTTTCTTGAGAATGTGACATATCAAAGCTTACATCGCAACTATTCAATAGAGGCCCTATGTTTATAATTCAGACAGTCAAGTTTCATTCTTGAGTTATAAAAAAATGGTTAATTTAGTTGTTAACTGTATTTTTCTTCTGTTACCATAGTTCATCTGGTAAATACACAGAAAAAAATACAATTACTCACAAATCTCACCCACCCCCTCCCCTCTCTCTCTTTCTTTCTCCCCCCTCCCCCCTCTTTCCCTTTGCAAAATTAACATGTTGCTAACATATTCTTAGTTGTCTTGCTGAACACAAAATAATTCTTTTAAAATACCTAAACAAACGCTTAGTGCTCTTGTAGTGTAGCACTTCATTACACATGATTTCCTTCCATGAAGCAAAGTGTCTGAATACTACTGATGACAGACTTTCTAAAATAAGGAAACTTCAATCACCAACATGGACCAAGTACAGATTAATAGGCAGTGATATATCCCACATGCCTACGTAAAATAGACAGAACAGATAAAGTGTTGCTCTAAAATCCTCCTACATTGCACTATAGCGAAAAAGTAGGACACAACAGAGATTTAATTGCTCATCACAATTCACAAATTGCTTTTGCTCTTTTCGATGGTCGGCCCTTGGCGGTCACAAGTGTCACTTCGGATGCGCCGCAGCTGAGCCTTAATGGGTCTGTAATCTAATGTGTATTGCCATGACATGTTCATTTCACAACTCTTACTGCCCGGTCCTAAGGGGGCAGGATTCGAGGAGGTAAGGGTCTGAACAAAAATACCGGTGGAATAGCCTCGGGTTTCGTCAACTCTGCTGGCAGATTTCATGATATTTGTTTTTCTGTTTGTTGTTTTCAACCTCTCTTTACCTTCCTGTATCTTCTTCCTCTGAAATGATTTCTCCCTGTCTTTTCTGTCTGTTGCCCCCCCCCCCCCTCCCCTCTTCCGCTCTTGATCTTTTTCTCACTCCCCTCAAATTTCTCTTTTTTTATCTTACTCTGCTCTCCTTTTCTCTCTTCCTTATATATCTCACTGTGTCTGTGTCTGTCCAAAGAGATTCCTCTCTATCAGCATCTCTCTCTCTATGTTCCTCCCTTTCAATATCCATGCATTTCTATTCTTTTCTTTCCCCCCCCCCCCCCCTCTCTCCCTCTCTCTTCCTCTCTCTCTCTCTCTTTCTTTCTCCATCCCTCTCACTATCTCTCTCTCTATCTCTTTCTTATACAAAAGGTACTCACGTTTATGGGTCAGATTCCTGGACATGAAATTGTGCACTGCATCTGAAAAAAAAGACAAACACATTTTGATGTAAACAACTTCTAGGCAAAACCAAATCAAACCAATGACTATCCTATGACGACCTTTGACCTAAAATACAACCCCTTTGATGGAAAGCAGCAATCATTATGAATGCGGTTCAAATAAACACCCAACTATGAATAAAGTGATATTGATCGAGTAATTGCTCCAAATGGCCTTGAGCATAGTTGCACAAGATGCTTCCAAAGAGCAACACTCTGCTTTCCAGCCTTGGATATTAAATATAGATTAATTGCTCCTTCTTCTTAATGGCCTTCATCTTAAGGGCACTGTGAATATGTATAAATAATAAACACCACTTTCTAAAATAAAAACATACAAATGGCCAGGAGCAATGATGGGCAGATATTCATCATCTGTCTTGAAAAATTGAACCATGAGTCAACAAAGCTTATAAATTTATCGAAAATCTGAACTTTGAATTTATGAACTCTTGATATCATAGCACAAACATTATGCATATAGTCCACACTGAATATATGATGGAAAATATCTGTTAAAGATATCTTAATGATTAACAGATGAAATATTTACTTGACATTAACAACTTCTAATGCACCAACTCCACGTAGAGTACTAAATGTGCCCAAGATATATAGAAGGGAGGAATTTAAAAGAAAAGACACACAACAAAGGAATAAGACAAATAAAACACAACTAAAATTTAATACAGCTGAATATCCAAAGAAAAGGCTGTTGGGTGCTGGTGAAAAAAGTTTTTTTAAAAGGTAAAGTTGTTTCATATCTACTCAAGATGTGATGTTAGTAAACTCCTGAGACCTGTTTCACAAAGCCTTTTTTCACTAGCCATACATGTACATGTACGTCACTAGCTTATAACAAAAACTCTTATTTGTCACTGATGACAAGTTTTGTGAAGTGGGGTCCAGTTCTTTGAAATCAAAAATCAAATTCATTGTATATTTTAACCACTCTGGTCAAATCAACCTGATACATCAATAAAAAGGCCATTCTTAATTTCTCGGCTCTGTAAGCTGTGACTGATCTGAATGGATCGCATGATTTCCAATCAATCACAAATCTAAAGCCTCCTATCTTTTAAGTGCACAGCCGCAATTATTATCGCAGCTCTTCATTAGACAGGGACCTGATTATCAAGTATGGAGAGCCATGATAAATCATGTTACACAAAATCTACAGAAATTCATAGTCATGATGACAGATCAAGATATCATGAATCAATACAGTTTGCTCTTAAAACTTAATGAAAACTAAACAAATTCATATTTTAATCTCACTAATTGCTCTGTGTTTGAACGATCCTATCGAAAGAACAATGTTCCCTCTGCCTAGCTAGGATGCTACCATCAAGTACTGTTTCAATACACACGCATCTCAAGTTCTGGACCTCTCGTTTTATCTCATGTAACGACCAATCGTTCATTGCCACCTCTCCTACTCCAATATTCCGGGGCCCCCTTGTTAGCTTAGACTTGTCAAATAACAATGCCGCACTGCGATCTAGATGGTTAACAGCTGGATGTGTTCACACAAGCTATAGTTCATGTTTCTCTTGTTCTTTCTCACTTAACGACCGATCGTTCATCACCACCTCTTCTACTTGTTAGCTCAGACTTGTCAAATAACAATGCCTGCACTGGGATCTAGATGGTTAACAGCTGGATGTGTTCACACAAGCTATAGTTCATGTTTCTCTTGTTCTATCTCACTTAACGACTGATCGTTCATCACGACCGATCGTTCATCACCACCTCTTCTACTTGTTAGCTCAGACTTGTCAAATAACAATGCCTGCACTGCGATCTAGATGGTTAACAGCTGGATGTGTTCACACAAGCTATAGTTCATGTTTCTCTTGTTCTTTCTCACTTAACGACCGATCGTTCATCACCACCTCTTCTACTCGTTAGCTCAGACTTGTCAAATAACAATGCCTGCACTGGGATCTAGATGGTTAACAGCTGGATGTGTTCACACAAGCTAGATTTCATGTTTCTCTTGTTCTATCTCACTTAACGACCGATCGTTCATCACGACCGATCGTTCATCACCACCTCTTCTACTTGTTAGCTCAGACTTGTCAAATAAAAATGCCTGCACTGCGATCTAGATGGTTAACAGCTGGATGTGTTCACACAAGCTAGATTTCATGTTTCTCTTGTTCTATCTCACTTAACGACCGATCGTTCATCGCCACCTCTTCTACTCGCTAGCTCAGACTTGTCAAATAACAATGCCTGCACTTCGATCTAGATGGTTAACAGCTGGATGTGTTCACACAAGCTAGATTTCATGTTTCTCTTGTTCGATCTCACTTAACGACCGATCATTCATCACCACCTCTTCTACTCGCTAGCTCAGACTTGTCAAATAACAATGCCTGCACTGCGATCTAGATGGTTAACAGCTGGATGTGTTCACACAAGCTAGATTTCATGTTTCTCTTGTTCTATCTCACTTAACGACCGATCATTCATCACCACCTCTTCTACTTGCTAGCTCAGACTTGTCAAATAACAATGCCTGCACTGGGACCTAGATGGGGAATAGCTGGATGTTCACACAAGCTAGATTTCATGTTTCTCTTGTTCTATCTCACTTAACGACCGACGTTCATCACGACCGATCGTTCATCACCACCTCTTCTACTCGCTAGCTCAGACTTGTCAAATAACAATGCCTGCACTGGGACCTAGATGGGGAATAGCTGGATGTTCACACAAGCTAGATTTCATGTTTCTCTTGTTCTATCTCACTTAACGACCGATCATTCATCATCACCACCTCTTCTACTCGCTAGCTCAGACTTGTCAAATAACAATGCCTGCACTGGGACCTAGATGGGGAATAGCTGGATGTTCACACAAGCTAGATTTCATGTTTCTCTTGTTCTATCTCACTTAACGACCGATCATTCATCACCACCTCTTCTACTCGCTAGCTCAGACTTGTCAAATAACAATGCCTGCACTGCGATCTAGATGGGGAATAGCTGGATATGTTCACACAAGCTAGATTTCATGTTTCTCTTGTTCTATCTCACTTAACGACCGATCGTTCATCACCACCTCTTCTACTCGTTAGCTCAGACTTGTCAAATAACAATGCCTGCACTGGGATCTAGGGTGCGTTTAATCGACACTTTTTCACCCTAGAATCACGGTTTCTAAAGACGTTTAGTTTAAAACGCAATGCGTTCAAGCGATTTTTTCGTCGGTCGTAAAAATAAACGTGTTTGAAAACACAAACATGAAACGCTGAAAAAGATGCGTTTTGTATCATGATTCAAAAGAATCACGGTCGCTAAAATTCGATTGAACGGACGGAGTTCTCAATCATGATTGTATGACGAAGCCTCTTCCGGTTTGGGAAAAACCGCGCGCCCGCTTTACATGCAATTTGCGTTCACTATACCATCGTGGCCTGTTCCGTTATGTTATTCCTTGTTTTTCCTTCTATCATTTTCTCTTTCTGTCTTTCCTTATGTTATTCTTTGTTTCTTCCTTCTATCACCTTCTCATTCTTTGTCTTATTATTGCGATCTATGCTCAAAACAGCAGTCGACAGTCGGCCGTAAACAATTCCAGAAAGCGCGCGCCGAAGTTCCTGGGCCATACTGCGCAGTGTGATGCGCAGTGGTTTGGCTCGCAATGAGCTAGAATCAGCGTTGATGAAAAATCGCTTGAACGCAAACCGCAGTGACCTTGCTTTTTGTAACGGCGTTTTGAATTGTGATTCATGTTTGTGATTCTAGCTTCGAAAATTTGATTGAACGCACCCCTAGATGGTCAACAGCTGGATGTGTTCACACAAGCTAGAACTCATGTCTCTCTTGTTCTATCTCACTTAACGACCGATCATTCATCGCCACCTCTTCTACTCGCTAGCTCAAACTTGTCAAATAACAATGCCTGCAACATAACCTAGTTTGGTAACTGCAGGCTGTGCTTACACAAGTGAGTTTGAACGTTTCTGTTAACGCTTTGTCCCAAAGATACAAAATTTACTATGAATATATCATCTATCCAGAGCCATAAGGGCATTAACTCTTGAGTTAAATTATATGAGTTAACACACTTCTGGCTTTAAGGACAATAACTGACCATGTGCTCATTTCTAAGATAAGGTTATTACTTGTAAGTAATCAAGCTTCAAGCTAAAGTAAACCGTAGTATAAGTTGATGTGAGCGAGCGATGAAAAGCAGCGAATGTTCAGTGAAATGAGTAAATGTGATGAAAAATAAGAAAATGATGGAGTTTCTACTTTTGATGACAATCATAGACTTGCCTATTTATGAAGTGATCTCCAAGATTGATTTAAAAAAAAAACATAATTGTACTATTCTTCACAAAGTTCTTCGCCTCTTAAACTTGAAATGAACCATTTCTCTCATTATTTTGCTCTCTTGAGTCAATACACATTGTGATGGATTTCTCCCTTAATGTGAATTTTCTGCTAATCATATATGTACTCATGAGCAATATATCTTAATCCAATATGTACACAGTACCAACTGTTCAAATCCACATCCATTCTGTACATAATACATGTGTATTCAAGAAGCAAGTGATCCTAGCCAGGCTTCTGAAAAGGAGTACTTTGGTAATATGATACTTGCATGGGTTTTATAAATGTCAAAAGGGATTCAAAGTTCAAAAGTATTTGACATTGTACAAATAAGCTACAGTTGTTTTCTTTGAAACAATATGACAAAAGAGTTGAGAGTATCATTTGATGTGTATTACATTATGAATTTCATGAAACCATGAATTTTTCAAACAATTCATGGAAGTGAAATTTTAAGTAGCTCAGCCTGGCCAATGTATAGCATTCTTTAGTTTCATCTCAGGGGACTTGCAAGAATAAACCACCGATCTCAAGTTCCTACTTTTCTAATCAACTCCTGAAAATTTATTGACATGAGAATCTCATCAATTAATTAGACCTAATGTAGCAGAAGCATCCTTCGACTAAGCATGTCCGAGACAAGTTTCTAAACCATAATTACTTTGAGTCACAGTAAAAAGATGGAATGATAAAGAATGTTCAAGAAGGTTGGCTTTTCATACCTCTCACAATAGTATTGTGCTTTCACATGCACTGAATTCTCTAAAACTACATGAACATAAGGTTTCTTTGGAGCCAGATGGGCCTTAACTCATATATCTTATCCTAGAGTTAACACCCTTTTGGCTGTCAAGAGATGATAATCATCATTAACATGTAATACTTTGCAAATTAATTCTTGAAACTGACCATGTAGAAGAGTTATTTTTTTGTATGCATAGAGCTCAATAAAATATTTGACCTTCAACAAAATGTAGATGTTATGACCTAAATTTTAACTGAATTTAACAAAAAAAGTTTTACAATTAAATTCATGGAACCTGCATGCATACATGGAACTCAATAAAAGCAACCTTCAACGTACTGTATCAATTTCCTTGACATGTTTATTTAAAAAGATGGCCTGAAGATGATGATAATGAAAATGAAAGGGATACGTCTTTTTGCTCTCAGCCTTTTATGAACATGGACTTGGAGCAATTTCATTAAATAAATTGTGAAGAACACCTCAAAGGTTTTCAATGCAGATTCAGTATCTTCTATTTAAAAAAAATGGTTTTAATACCGGTACTTGAATCTACCCATATTAAGTTTCTGCACAATGATTGTTCCAAAGACATTCCAAGAAAAGCAATGAAAAATACAGTACAGCAGAGTTTTTTTAAGATCTGGGATGCTAGCTCCAAAAGAATTTTTGAACTCTAAAAAAAAATAGGGTCAAATTAAAAAGAAACTCCCACTTAAATATTCAAGCTCTAGGGTTCATAGACATATTTACGCAGTACTTTATCTTTCATTTAATGATGTTCTGCAGTAATGTTCGCAATATAATGTTCGAGCGCACCTGAGCTGTGCAGGGCCAGCTAATCATGTATTTACTATGCACGAAACCAGGAACTCCAGGCACTGTGCATGATGAATACATAACCAGCTGGCCCCGCACAGCATAGGTGCGCCCGAACATTAATGAGTAACGTCCTTAAAGGGGAAGTCCACGCTGGTTTTAGGTGAATGTAATGATATATAAGAGGTAGTGAACAAAGACTTGTGAATTAAATTAGATAAACGGTACATTACGAAAATGGCCTATTGCCTTCCTCACACATAGTTGGTTTCATTTTGATGCAGCATTTAAAAAAACTTTCATAGCATGTTTACTGTGTCATGGGTGAGCAACGTTTTAAAATTCAAGGATGGAGAGCTGACAGTTGCATATTTGCCACTGTTCCAAAGTGACGTGCCAATTTTCTAATGCATACAGCCCCCGGGCTTCGGAATAACTCAACGATAACTCAAGGATCACCACCAAGGTAGTTTAAGCTCTTCCATGATACCCCTCTAATCACCCTCTTGCACCCCTCCAGCGGGTGGGGAGCCTGCCCTCTATAGGGCCGCAGGTCATCAGTCAACACTGGCAGGACGGGCTTTGATTTCGGGCAAACACTCCTAATAGTGGATTCAGTGACTATGCAAACACTAGCCATGTATCTCCATGCCTGCCCTCATGAATCATTCATAATTCATGAGGGTTGTAAGTAAAGAAACGTCTAAAAGCGCAATTGCACTGCGGTTCAAATGTCGCGATGTTACTATCAACATTACAATGTTTTCAAAATTGCATTGTTTAGACCATCGTGAAACTGCCATGTACCATTGCAATGTTCTTACAATTGCAGTGTTAAAACCATATTATAACTTACACCAAGCACAACATCATAATGTTAGAAAACTTGTGATGTTCAGATCATAGTGTAACTTCCAAAGTAATGTTCATAACATTTTTTGGGCTGTCTAATGTAAACAAGTCTTTTAAGTACATACAGCTTCCATGCAATTCAGTTCCATAACTCATTTCCTCTTCGATTACCTCGCCGAACAAAGCCAATTCCTCAAAGTGTCATCATGTAGCCAGACAGGATTAAGCTTTTCTATGAATAATTTCATAGCTGAAGAGGCATATGATGAACGGGTATGATTATATGAATTCAAATTGCAAGATAAAAAACCCTAATATGATTAAATAATACAGTTGCAATTTGCAAAAACCACATGCAGGGTTTAGTAATTAGCAAAGTGGCAGCACAGTTTTTAAACATACATGTACAGGCATAACAGAAATAGCTACAGCGTACCTGTTTGTAATATGAATTGGAACACATATATTTTTTAAAGTAATAACATTTTTTAATCAAATCAAATTAAATTAATGCAATCCAGTACATGTGATTCTAATTTCAATCTTACACCATACAAAATGCCTATATTAGAGATAGAAGCAGAGTGAACAACAAATATTATTATGCAAGATACACTTAATAGTTTAATTATTCATACTCCTCATAAATTTGATGGGTTTGTCGGCAGTGTTTTTCATTACTAAAAAATGAAAGATGGATGGCCTGAATTAAGGTATTTTAAGATGTAATCTTTAAATACGTCACATGGATGAATAACAGGATGAATAATTTTTCACAAATTCTTTAAAAAATTACAAGACTTGGTAAGGGTAAGTATTATTTTGTTGTTGACTGTATGTCTCTTTATCAACCCTTATCAACAATGTAGAATGGCCCCTCTTGTGGTTTGTGTTTTTCCACGTTAATCTTACAAATAGAAAAGACATCTGTTATGAGCCCATTTTGATTATGAAGAAGAATGACACACTTTCCTTGATCGTGACACCTACTACATTTGAAAGAAAATGTATAATATGGGTGGTTAAAACCGCTTTTGGCACTGAAGGGATAGAACATTAGGTTCCATTTCGTAGCATCAGAGGGAAGAAGTATGCAGTGAGACTGTATCTATCTATGGTATGGATATGAGCCTCAATTACAGAAGGAGAAAGGTTGATTGCCAGGGTTAGGGAAAGGTTAACTTAATTACCATCTTACTTCATGGACATCTTCACAAGGAATATAAAGATATAGCCATTAGGGGTTACGGCCCCATCTCATCTCCATCTCCAAAGAATAAAGATGATGATTTCTCTCCCGTTTCTTCCTCAATGTCTTTTCTTTCTATACTCTCCAAATACTCTCCCATTTTTATTTCTTTACGCATCTTTGCTGTTTTGTTTGTCTTTGGATTTGTCTCCCTCCCTTTCGGACTCTCTGGCTTTTGAGACTACCTGGTTTGCTTAATTCTCTATTTCTCTAAATTCTCTCTTTCTCTAAATTATCTATGGCTCTGTACATATTTGACTGCTTGTTCTCTCTTTCTCTTTACACACACTCCCCCTCTCTCTCTATTTCTCTCCCTCTCTCTGTTCCTCTTTCTATCTAGTACCCCCCCCCCTCTCTCTCTCTCTCTCTCATCCCCCATCTCTTTCTCTTTCTATCACTCTTTCTTCCCTTTGTCTCTATCTCCTCTCTCATTCCCTGCTTGCTCTTGCCTTAGAGCAAGAACCTCTATATTTTGTCCACCTGTCTCAATGCCTCTCTAACCATTATTGAACCTCTCCCTTCTCCTTCCAATTCCTCCCAGGTCCCTTTTCACTTTCTTGAACAAGGCTCAAGAAAGCTGAACAAAGCCAATTCTTACACTTTCTTTACTTTACCCTTTCTTTATACATGATAATCTAATTACACAAACATGTATTCAGGGGAAATGCCAGCTCCCAAATCAACAACATAAAAAGCAAAGTCAATTGGTGTAAAAGCAGGAAGAAAAGAAAGAGAAAAGTCTCTATTAAAGCAATCCATCTTTTTTGACAAGTCCTCTTAAGAATACGAGAAGTTCCTTGAGTTGACCTACAATCTACAATATCATTTGCTCAGTGCCAGAAGGGCATTAACTCATATACTTCAACACAGAGTTAATGCCATTCTGGTTCTGCATATTTCTTTTTCCAATTTTGTTTTCCCACCTAGAATATAGACTTACAGTTTTGCAACTGAATTATTAAAGGTAAAGACCAGTATTGGAAACGCCCAAATTTCAAAAAATGAAATGCAAGCTCTTATTACCAATCATGTGTAAGAATATGTTTTGAATAATACATGATGATAAAAATGTTGACGGGAAACCGCCTACTAATTGATATATTTGGTAAATTAGTGTATCTCTCGCCTGTTGAGAGATACAAATGCACGTGTCGCGCACGTGTGTGTAGTCCCATATACATCTTTCTGTGTACAGTGATTCTAACTTTATGAAGACTTGGCCAAATTTCTTATCATTTTGATGATTCCAGAACCTTGCAGTACATCTATGCTAGATGATCAACCTTTTCTGATCGATTTCACAATGTTTCTTTCACAATGCAATCGCATAACCATAACTGGTCTTTAGCTTTAATACTCCTTGTAAATTTGAAGCCATGTTTTGCACCAAGAAAGTAAGATTCAAATATAAATCATCAATTTATCTGTTTGGAGCCATATACTTCAAAACATAATTAATGCCATTTTGGCTCTGCCAAACATATTTATATTTCTCAATTTTTTTCCCACCAAGAATAGAGACTTACAGTAAGAACAGAATTCCTTGTAAATTTGATGTTTTTGTGTTTTTTGTAACTGAATAATAGAAGGACAACTGGATAAATAGGGGATTTTGTTGAATAAGAGAAATAAGTTGGTACAAATCAAAATTTCACAAACTTATTAAATTACAAAACCTGGTAAGGGTATGAATGATTTAGTTGTTAACTGCGCATGTAATTTCATTTGATGAAATCAACGATGCCCGAACTCTGTGACTTAGGGGGGAAATTGTATCTTTCCTACTTTGATACATTTCTACAGATTTACAGCGCCCCAGAATAAATGGGGTTCAAATGCATTTTAAATGCACATTTAATGGTAACGTGACCACCTCCAGATTGTAACTGCGAACCATTTTTTTGTTTCACACTTGAAAAATTTGCCTTTTAAATCCACTCTAGAGGCCCTAGGCAAAGTACTGCGTTGGAGTGCATGAAAGGCTATCAGGGATGGAAATTTTGCTTGCATTGGTTAGGGGGCTGTGAAATATATGGAGCACAGATGTTTACATTAGGGTTGCATTTCAACTATTTGTCCCCTTCTGCTTCTTCTTATTTTTTCAACAGATTTTCATTGCTCAAGATTGTAAAGAGTTTACGGTACGAACAAAGAATATGATTTTCTTTACTTGAAGTATTTTTGAAAATCTAGCCAAACATGTTTCATAAATTTTAGATAATTTCTTCGTTTAAAGCCCCTCTGCACTAGTTTGGCATGGAGAGATTAGACCTTCCTGCGAGGACACTGGCAGGTGGTTATCTCATCAAATCACCTCTCAATTAACATAACAAAAAGAGGATTATGGGGGATCAACGGGTACCGCTTAGGCATTGTTGGCTGTAGGGCGCAAGTAGCTATAAATAGTGCAGTGGGGCTTTAACTAGGGTATTTCAAATCAACGACGCTACTTTTCAAATTGCTACAATGAGGCCTGAATGGGGAGACTATCCACTGACAATGTCTGAAGAGGTGTAAAGCTAAAGATGCAGACATACGGGCGATAAGATGTCATTACATGTCAACTCTTATCTCAACACCTGACACATCTGATTAGACAAATCTGTTTACATGTACATGTACTAGTCTGTAATACACAGACTCTTTCGAGACATCTGATATGATTAGACAAATCTGTTTACAAGTACTAGTCTGTAAATACACAGACTCTTTCGAGACATCTGATATGATTAGACAAAGCTGTTTACATCTAGTAGTCTGTAGATACACAGACTATCTGAAGACCCTATTTACAGTGCCTTTTTAAAGTGCCATTATACCAAAAGGTGTCATAGTTGAGTTTTTAATCGTATGACTTGAGGATGAGAAGGTTGTGGGTTCAAGCCCCAATAAAGCACAGACGTCCTTTGGGAAGACACCTCTGCTTTAGCAAAAGCAACCATTATCAGTGAATTTCACGTGGCAAGACATTATTAATCACTTGCAACTCTCAACCAAGGAGTGGGTACTTGGTAAGATATATATTTCTTAAAATGCACTGCATTTCATGAACATCTTAAATCATAATACCTACAGTTTTCGGCAAGACAACTTTGGCAAGAAACCCCTGTTCCAGCAACAGCAACAATTATCAGTGAAATGTGCATTGCAATGAAGGAATAATATCCCCTGACAAGACATTGATAAACCTTTACCACTCCTGACACAGGTGTAGGCAGTGGTACCTGGTAGGACATATTCTTTGACACATTTATCAGAATAGTTTTAAATTGCAAAAAACCATGGTTGTCCAAGTCTGAACTGGGGTATACTGCCTCCCTATCAGTGCAATGACCTACTTGCAAATCTTGGGCATTCTACAAATTAATTTCCCACTCCTTTTTACCCCTGCCTGCCTTCTTGATGGTTTCCACTTCCAAAAAAGTTACTTTATTTTCCCCACTCTCTGTGTCACACTATCATGTTGCATCTCCTTTGCCTTCATTCTTCCACTTTCAGATCTCTCTGCTTCATTTCACTATCCCTCCATCTATCTCATCCCATCCATATGTATTTCTCTATACTCCCTATCTATCCCCCTCTCCCCCACTCATATTTCATCCAAGCTAAGTCTTTATATCTAGCTGTTCCCCCTTTCCCTCCATCTGGTTATTTCATCCAATATTATCTTTTGCGTTCTTACTATCTGTGTATCCATTTCTAACACCTCCAACCCCATCTCTACCTTCATCCCCTTCTCTCTCCTTCCTTCTCTCTACCTCTTTTTATATCTTTATCTATCTTTATCTGTCCCTCCCTCCCTCTCTTGCTCCAACCCTCTGTCTCTGTCTGTCTTTCTCTGTCAGTCTGTCAGTCTGTCCGTCTTTCTCCTCTCTCTCTCTCTCTATCATCTCTCTCTCTCTCTCTCTCCCTCCTTCCCTCTCTTTCCTTTCCCTCTCTCCTCCACTTCTCTCTGTATGAAATACTTTAACCATATGACTTAGTAATGCATTTTCAAACTTTGATGGATTGAGCATGGAAGATTGATAAGCCCATAGCCTTAATGTTAAAACCTGCACTTTGGTGAGTGCTAGCTGCTGCTAGTTTCAAGTAAATTTTAAGCTGTAAATTCTGAGGCTCAAGACACAGGACGTGACTGGCATACAGCGTAAAGGAGAGAAAAAACATTCACAGGCATGTAGATGTATGGTTCCACTATTGTTATACTCTTGAATCATGAAAATACTTGTTTGTCTGTGTTAATGTTCCACTAAATATTTATGTCTTCATTCTTCCTCCTTTTTTCTCTCCCCAAACTCTTTCTCTCTCTCTCTCTCTTCTCACTCCTTTTTCTTTCTTCTTCTTCTTTTTATTCCTTCTCCTTTTTCTCTTTCTCTTCATCTTCTCTTGCCAACAATAACTCTCTTTCCTCTCTATCAACCTCGATTTATTTTCTTGTTCACTCTCATCATCTCAGTCTCTCTCCCTCTCTTGTCTTCTCATTTTGCCTGCACATTCTTATTTCCCTAAACACACTACAATATTGAACAGAGCCACATACAACAATCTCCAAGCTGCCTTTAAGCACTACACCATATCATTTGCATGCCAAAAAGGCATTAACTCACAGCACATGCAAAGGATGAATGTCCTTCAGGCTCTTAACAGACGATACACAAGAACAGGTCATCATCACTATCTACACAAGATATGGAATTTCCAATAAAGCCCAGAGATAACAATGTGTTAAGGGTGCACTATTTGTAGATCACATAGATTCTCTCTCTCTCTCTCCATCTCCTTCCCCCTTTTGCCTTCCCTTTCTCCTTTTCTCCTCTTATTTTCATCCCTTCTCTCCCTTTCCTCCCAATCCTTCTCTCCTGTTCAATTCCTTCTTACCCTCTCTCTCTCTTCTTACTTCTCCCTCGTACACATCAACCTCATTTCCCTAAACACGCTGCAATATTAAACAAAGCCACAGCGTCAAACCATTTCTAAGCAGCCTATAAGGACTATTATATACCATCTGCTGCATACCAAGAAGGACCTTAACTAAAAGCATCTACACAGCATTTACACAGCATCAACGTCCTTCTAACTTTCAACGGACGATACAATAAAACAGGTCATCCTCACTATCTAAAGAAGATGTCGACTTTCCAATTAAGCCCAGAGATAACACCGTTTTCTCTTGTGGATTGCAGAGATTTGCACATGGTGCTGCACAGTGAGTTTACATGACTCCACTATTTGATGTGATCTAAAGGTTGGGGTTGTCAGAGTCAAGAACAATGGGAAATGTGTATCATCAAAGTGTAGGCTGTGTCCTGGGAAAGGTGGTGAGAAAAAATGTGAGCTTTATTGTTCTTATATTTAGGCCAATTGAGAGAAAAATAGCAATATCCAATGAAAAGGCTTGTTCTAAAAGTAATCTTTATGTTTCAAATACAAGTACTAGAAATAATTTACAACATGGACTTAATTCTGATACCACATGATTGTGTAGGACTGTAGGCTCTTGTGCGAGCTATTGCATTAAAATACAAATTAAAATGAGGTGGTTAGAGTAAGTTTGCAGTACATCAATTTCAATCATGTGGTCTGTTTGGAACAGGAGAAGAAAAAAAATTAAATAGTATTTATTACAACAATATTCAATAGTGCAATAGCCCATTACTTTTGTGTGTGGGAGAGAGTGTATGTGGGAAAGTAAATTATTTTCCTTTTATTAAACAATAAATAATTTAAATAATGCACTAAGTTTCTTAATACAATCACTGGAGACAGACATTTACATAAGGTCCGGCCTTTCTGTCTAGTCTCCAAATACTTTTATTAATGTACATGTTTAAATTTTATTCCCCCCCCCCTTGTTCTTTATGTCTTTTCCGCTTGTGTTATTCTCATTTTATCATATTTCAACTTTTATATGTTCATTTCCTTTGAATATTTTTAATGAAAGTATTTAATAAAGTGAACTTGAACTTGAAGTTGACTTAAGAAAGGCTTTAACTCAAAACATTACACGTTGAGTCAACACCCTTCCGGCCTCATACAGACAATGCCTAAAGTGGTTGAAAAAAATGGGATATCAGTGTAAATAATGACTTTAGCATTCACAAAACATACAATCATTGTGTGATACAATCTATCAAGAGTGTCTGCCGCCTCCAGAGTACTTGCAAATACAGACAAGGCATGAAAGATTTCTTCACCAAATCAAACTTGTGGTAATTGAGGCATTATCTTCCAAAGTGCATCTTTGAAAGGCACTCGTGAAAGTCATGCATGAATGACAGAGATTCCATTAAATGCAATTTAGCTAAGTGACACATCCATTTCCATTAGAGGAGAGAACTGGTTGACAATGTACAGGAGGCGTGGGCAACCATTAACACACAATCATTAAAGGCATTCCAGCCTTCGTAGCAAAGAACTCTAATAAAGTAGTCATCCGAAGAAAATACATGACAACATATAATTATGGACAAATTATATATGGATGAAAGATTTCCTCTTGAAAAACACAAATAATTTGATGAAAAATCATATAGATATCATGGAAAGGTGTAAAATGTGGCTAGCCGTGTCTCGCATGTGACGTCATGTTTCTTGACGCTCTACAGAGGATCACTGAAGGCAGAAAGTCTGGATCTCAAAATTAACATTTTTGAGAGATGATCGCTGCGGGCCCCAAACATTTGAAAGAGGGAAGTTGTTATCAGTAAGGTTTTCCCTTCACAATGATATGAATTTTGCATCAATTTAAAACACTTTTGATTCTTCAGGTGACTACTTTAAAGAAAGCTGGAAAATCAGAGGGTGAAGTTTGAATGAAATCAGACAAAGAATATCAGTAATGTCACTGTGATTTATAGTGGCGGACAACTTTCCCATTTGTTCCAACACACAAAATGACTATTAAAGTTTCCTTCTTTTTTCCTCCAGTATGTATGACTCGGGAGGGTGTTTTCTTTTTAGAGAACCTATAATAATATACTATCCAATAATATATTTTGAGTAGTACCTCAATGGAAAAGGCACTTGGGAGGAAAAAAGAATTTAAGATCATTTTTGTACATGACAGACAGTAGAGTTATCCGCGCCCACTTCACAATCCAGTAACCAAATGGCTGATTTGAGATTCGCATAGCTTTGATGATCTCATATTTCAAACACTCAAATCTCTTTCATTATTTCAAACTTTCGCCATTTTGTTTCTCTCATTTTTCAGCTTTCATACAAATGAACTTATTACAAGGGTTGGATTACCATTCAAAGAGAAGGTTCGGTTCTAGTATAGGTGATAAGCACTTTGTAAGCTTACAACTCATTTTTATATCAGTAGAAATTACTGCACCTCAAATGCACTCATATCCCAAATACGATGAGAAACGGCTGAACAGTTTGGTTTAATCTTTCATGCCACCTGTGTACAGTATGTGTGTGTGTATGTGTAGTCCCATAGACACATTTACATGTATGTTTGCAGCGCATTTGCATTCAGCAAGATTCCTTCCTTCACACTGATGTTCTATCCTTTTCATAATTTTCAATGTGTAATACTAGAATATAAGATTTTTTTAAAAATTTTTAAATCTTATATTTTAATGGTTTCTTTATGATTATTAATACAACGATATAGTTTCTCATTGTATATATTACATATTTTTAAAATGTGTGACCTAAACAAATTTCCATGTATTCTTGTGAATTTGGATGAATAAAAGAATTGAATTGAATGGAGTTGAGTCAAAAGCCCACATTATAATCAATTCTTCTGTACCGCACAATCAATCAACCTTTCTCAATGGCTTTCTGACAAAAGTAATTGCACCACCAGCACTTGAATTAGACTTTATTGCCATGAAGTGGTGTACTTATTATTCATACCACATAAAAGCCCTAGTCATGACAGAGATGCATTAATCAATGGATGTACACATATGGTACAATAATTCACTCGATACAAGATGTTATCATAGCAAATGAACATAGGTCTGAAAATAATTATCGCATACAATATAGGGTTAAAGATAAAGTTGAGTTCTGGTCATGCAATTGCATTGTGAAAGAAACGGTGTGGAATCGATCAGAAAAAGTTGATCATGTAGCATAAACTATGGCAGGCCATTCATGCCACCGGTTGCTCTCACTATTGTTCTCTCAAGGGATGTCAAAAATCTACAAAATTACATTTTTGGATAGTTTACTGACAAAGAAGAAAAGTTACTCACATTGTAAACTTAATTTATATTCAAGACTTTGACTTATACTACGGTAGGCAATTTATGCCCTTTAAGAGTCTTAAACCAGATGTAAAAATAGAATTTAAGATCTTTAGATAATATTTTTTCCTTCAATAATGAACTATAACAAAATGTTAATGTTGTTGATTTGTAACAACGATTTGTATGTCCCTTAAGAGACCAATGCTGAAATGGTGAGAGCAACCAGTGGTATGAAAGACCTGCCATAGTTCAAGTCAAACTTAAGTCGATCTTTAATATTCTTTGTGAAAAACTCCCCTGATCATCTAAAGTAGATGTTGACATAGTCAGTTCACACAGAGGATTGAAAAAACAAATATATACTAGGGGTCGAGTTCTTCAGAAGTACGAACACCATACTCAATTACTCATGCCATCTAAGGCACCTTCTATCACCCGCATGAGGTGTTAACTTAGCCAATCAACACAACACCTGAAGGTTAATCATATCAACTGGGCAGTGAGAACACTCTTGACCATCTTGGTCACCTATGCAAGATGTTTAATGGCAAGGTGATGAAGAGTCACTTGAGGACTGTATTATCTCCAATACTTTCAGTAAGAACACTACCTTTAAAGGCATCGTTCAACAATGTTAAATCAGAGATACACGGTCCTACGTGTTATCAGTGTCTGTGATATGGTGTAATATTGAAGCCCTAAACAAATTGCGCTTCAAAATGATCAAGAAGTGCCTCAAAAAAGTAAAAATCTTTGAGTGACCGATTTTACCATGTACTCGTTTTCCCCAATAGTGTTATGAAAACAATTAGGAAAACAGAAAATTTTATTTAGATTTCCAATCATAAATATCTTAATAATCAGACAGGCGATCGGCTTGAAAACGTCATTGGGTTCCTGACTGACGTATAGGTTTATAATTATCATTGCAGCATGAGCTAAATCCAGGATTTTGTTTCAGAATCTCAGACAAAGTTACCCAATCCCTTGAAACCATCTTGGTCATCTATACAAGATGTTAATATCACCATGGTTTTTTTTCTCCCCCAAAAGAGGGTTGATTATTTCTGTTTATAAGAATACTGCCCTGAAACTCTCTTGACCATCTATACAAGATGTAAAAATGGTGATAATGATGATGATGATGGCTTCTTTTGTAGTGCCGTTATCTGCCTTTGCTGGGCACTCATGCCACTTGCCCTAAAAAGTATCACAAAATCAATGTTCTTAGACAGTATACCAATTGAGATTGAGGTTATTTCCAATGTTCTTTGTAAGTATTATTATTCTTGAGATGATGTCATAGCTGAAAATAGGCCTTACTGCACTACTCATAGCTATTTGCTCCCTCTATATAGCAAACAATGCCTAATCAGTGCCTGTTGGTCCCCCCATGATCCTTTTTTTCTTATGTTCATTGAGAGTTGATTTGATAAGTTAACCACCTGTCAGTGACCTTGCAGGGAGGTCTAATCCCCCTGGCCAAACTAGTCCAGATGGGTTTTAAGGGCTAATTACACCATCTCTAATCAAGGGGAAAGACTTCCTGGAAATATGAATACTGTCTTATAAAATCATGGTCATCTAGACTAACTATAAACGGTCAGACAACAGAGGACTAGAAATTAATCTACAGGAGACCTTCTTTACCACATGGTCACTCTATCCCAGCAGTGTTAACACTACCTTTAAAACCATGGTCATCTAGACAAGATATAAACATGGTCAGGCAACAGAGGACTAGGAATTAATCTACAGGAGACCTTCTTCAACACATGGTCACTTTATACCAGCAATGTTAACACGTACTGCCTTTAAAATAATGGTAATCTAGACAAGATATAAACATGGTCAGACAACAGAGGACTAGACATAATTCTATAGGAGACCTTCTTCAACACATGGGTCACTTTATCCCAGCAGTGTTAACACTGCCTTTACAATCATGGTCATCTAGAGAAGATGTGAACATTGCCAGGGACCGGACAACGGAATTCTAGTGGGACCTCTCTAAACAGAAGGTCAAGCGTTCCCTCGTGGTATCTTTCTTCTTCTGGTCAACACTCCATCCTACCTACCCTCAAATTGTTCAACTCTTATCAGTGCATTCCCATTTGTACTCAACTCGATGTTGCTATGGTGGAATCACTATATGACCTGTTGCCCTCAAGAAGAGCTATTTCCTATCAATGGCAGTTACAGCCTTCTCACGGCACCCATCGATACATCCAAAAATTTGACCGTTGCCCCATTTCTTGCGGGAACATCTTCAGGCCGAATCTTTGAGAGCATCTCCACATAAAATCAGTATGAATACTGTCCTTACATGATCTATGTCAGCATCCTGCCTTACCTCAAAAAATTTCCAACTCTCATCCCTAAGACTTGCATTCCCGTTTGTACGGAACTTTGCATTGCTATGGAGAAATGACCAATATATCCCACTTGACCGTTGCCCCATATCTTGCAGGAACGTCTTCATGCCAAATCTTTGGGCTCATCTCCATATAAAACCAGTGTGAATACTGTCCTGAAACCATCTTGTTGGTTGTCATCCCGTCTTTTCTGAATATTTGTTCAACACTTATCGCCCAGTCTTGGAGCAAATTCCCACTCGTACACAACTTGGCTTCTGCTACGGAGAAATGACCAATATAACTGCACTTGACCGTTGCCCTATATCTTGCGGGAAAATCTTCATGCCAAATGTTTGTGAGCATGTCCATATAAAATCAGTGTCAATCCTGTCCTTAAACCATCTTGGCTGTCATCTGTCTTCCCTCAATTTTTGTTCAATTTTCAACACTAAGACTTGGAGCAAATTTCCTTTCGTACACAACCTGGCTTCTGCTACCAAGAAATGACCAATATGTCTGCACTTGACCGTTGCCCCATATCTTGCAGGATCATATATAATCAGAGTCAATAAGCAGTGCATAGACCTACAGGCAAACATTGTAGCTGCAATTATTAACAAAACAAAAGGCAACGATAACAATATTTCCCTATCATTCATAAGTCTTTCCCCCCACTAAGCAATTATCATTCTTCTTTGAACTGTCCTCTTTTTAAAAGGTGATTCAGGCAAGTGAAATGTAAGGTACCTTTACCATTACAATTCAGGTCAAGCAAACACACACCTATAAATCCTCTGTTGAGAGCCAGAAGGGCGTAAACTCATGCACCCTTCCACAAAACTAAAGCCCTTCTGGCCCAGAACAGATGCCATAATCAATAAAGCCTCGTTCAGATATGACCCCTTAAACCCCGATGATTTTTGAAATAAAGTAATACAATTCATATTTCTGTATCTTATAACAGTCAGCTCAGTTATAGCTGCAAGTCCTTTGTTGCACGCAGTTGCCATTCATTCATTTAAAAGGTTTTTTTTTTTAATGTGGTGCCTTTTTTCAGGTGGTTTACCCCCCCCCCCCCCCCCCCCCCATATCTGAACGAACCTTAGAGCAAAAATAGCCTTCACTGAGGTGAAAGGCGCCCCGAAATAGCAAAGCCATATGCCGAAAATTGTGTTCACCGTCTCCATAATTCAACACAAGATTGCGGCAAGTACACATAGCCTTTCAAAAAAACAGCTGCACATTGATTTGCATTAAAGAGAAGGCTGAGTTCTTGTAAAGATGAAAACAAATAATTGGGAGCTTTCTTATTATATGTAGGTCAGTTTGGAAGAATATCATAGTAGATGCATGTACAAGTATGTCTCCTGACAAAGGATTGCCCTTCAAATGCCTTATTATTTGAAATATGAAACTTTCATGGCACAGGTACTTGTAGTCCCATATACCCATTTTGTGGTTCATTACATGAGATTTTCAGCAATAATCAGTTGATTTCTTTTCATTTTTAAAAGTTTGAATCAAATCATTCATGGCACAGGTACTTGTAGTCCCATATACTCATTTTGTGTTCAGTACATGAGATTTTCACCAAGAATGAGTCAATTTTTTTTCATTTGATCTTTCTAAAACCACACAAAGGACATCGGTTCTCATGAACTACATACTCAACCTTTCCAAATTACTTCCAGAATCCAGATACATGTAGTTCCTTTAAAATGAAACCTGATCTTTAATATGATGGGCTGTTTTTTTCCTTTTGGTTCAGACAACTAATCATGAGTTTATTGTTTCTAGCAATTTCCGTTTAGCAGAATAATAACTAAAATAAAAATAATGAGTTTATTTTTTCCAGCAATTTCCGTCAGCAGGATAAAGACTTCTTTTTTTAAACTTAAAGGAGGAAACTATAATTTTACATAATTTCAACAAGATAAAATTTTCATCACAATAAAACCATTAGCATGTATACATGTCTGAGGCATTTCAGTTCGAAAATGCTCTGAACAAACATCCTTAAAATATTCATTATATTTTAAGAGGTTTATTGCATTAGCAAATTGATACTGGAAATTTTATGTCAAGATAAAGCTATAAACCTGAAAGATAAAAAAAGTGATAAAACCGGTACTCCATGTATTGTAACATTAAAGCTAATCTTGTTTGCGTTCTAGAAAAGAGATTGAATTTTGAGAGAAAGTGGCTTTAATTTGTTTCAAATATTTTCATAATAATGCAGATTGGATGATTAAACCATGATTCAGATTAGCACATACAGTGTAGAGACCACATATTTTGTGCTTGAGTTAGTTACCCTTATTTGGTTATAACTCACCTATTACACATTTTCTACCAAAATCATTTGGCAGATATCATTTGAAAATGGTCTCAAACATTCTCTTTCTCTCTCTGTCTCTCTTTCAGTCTTTATCTTTCTCTCTCTATTCCTCACTCTCTCTCTCTCTCTCTCCATACCATACATTTATTCTTCCCGTCATCAGTTGGCCCATGATTTAAAAGAGAACTAACAATGAATCACAGAGAGGGAAGAATGTGAGGAGAAGCGAGATTTGAATTGGATGGAATATATATTACACGTGAAATGGGTAACTCTAGTACCTGTGTGCACATACAACATTCATGTACTTGAAAATCTAGATGTGCCTTTAGCAATATCACAGGGAGTGACATTACAAGCGACAACATTCGTGATTGAGGAAACCAGAACATGACACGTATTTGGAGACAGAAAACAGACAAACAGACTCAAAGATGGAGAAAGAAATGAAATTGAAGACTGATCAAAAATACCCAAGTCATCAACAACAAAAATCTAAATGATAGCGAAAGGGCAGTACTTGTTGTCTTTCAAATCACTGTACAGTCTTCAGATTCATTAAAGGATAAATTCTTGCTTCATAACAGAAAATCTTAATTTTAAAAATGCCTAGAAAGTCTGAAAATTCTACTTCCATCGTAGTAATATCCCCACTTGTATCCAGAAATCAAATCAACATGAAATATCTATCCACACTGCATACAAAGGTTCTAGAACTTAGCTGCAGTGCGAACACGATGAGATTAAGGGACATTTGGTTTGCATTAAGCCTCATCATGAACTCGGCTTTTGAATTTAGCTGCAGTGTCAAACAGCTTTAAGAAACATATGCAATCTATATTAGGCCTCAGCTAAGATTACGAGAGGTATTTGCAAACTTGGCATAAACATCCTCTTTTCTGACGAAAGAATGTATACATGTTTTTTTATAGCATTGTATTTTTTTCTCATCCTTAACTGATTTTGAAGGGTAATCTTGAGTTCTGACAAAATAAACGCTCACACAATCAAAACAAACATATAGTGAGTTCTAGAAATAATAGATCAATAAATATAGTACAGTTATAAACATTGAATATAATCAAACTCTCCTGTACTTAATAAAAAAAAGTATCATATAATCTTTTAGGATCAAGAAGGGCAATAAGTATATATATTAACACAGAGTTAACATCCTTCTGGCTCTAAACATTATATTATTAACCTGGCTTTAGCTGAACCACTAAAATAAGGCATGCACTCAAGCATTCAAGGAATTTCTTCCTGCTACATACCTATTTGCTTCACCTGGGTGGAGAGAGGCAAATGTGGATTAATGTCTTGACAATGGACATTAGTGCTGAGGTAGGGATTTGAACCCAGTACCTTGTAGTCCATAGACCGGGGACTGATCCACTAGACCACAACAACTCTAGATCCATGATGTTTGATTTTTTTTTTTTAAGTGTTTGATTAAAAGCTACATGTACATGAATTGAGCAAGAATGGCTAAGGAAAGTGAGCTGGTAGCAACTAGTCCCAACTCAATTGCTCCACACATCCTCTCATAACCACAAATGCGAGTCATGCTTTGCACCAAATCGTCCCTATTTTTACGAAGTGACGGTAGTGAGGAAAATCGTAACGCAAAGTGAATGCAATTTTTGTTCACTACCGTCACTTCGTGAAAACAGCGACGAAATGTGATTTCCAGAAAGTATCAGTTTCTCAGCTTGTTTACACTGTCATTTGATACTTTCGCTGTTCCAAACACAGCTCATCTACTGCATGGTAAACAAACAATCAAGGATTTATTCTAATCCATTTCTCACAAAATGCAGCTCCATTACCAAAACGAATGTGAATGCAGAGTTTTCCAAGAAATCATCAAAAGGACCAAATTCCATACCTTATTTGAAATCCAACACAAATCCCATAGAAATCTGGTTTCCTTTACTTCATATGCCACTGGAGTGTTTAAATGCACCAATGGGTGGTGGACAAGGGCTCTTGAAATTGCAATCACGGATGATTGGTTTAAAATCTGTGTAATCCTGTCAATCCCAGGTTATGTTCATTCAATCTTGCCAAGCAGGCCTTCGGAGAGTTCAACGTTCAGACCGCTAAGCATTATGGGAACCTTGGAAGGCTCTACCAATCAATGAGGAAATTCAAGGTGCGCATTATTTGTAACTTTCATTCTTTAAAGGCATTATTTAATAATGCCAAATGTGAGATGGATGGCCGTGTTATCAGCGTCTGGGATATGGTGTAATATTGAAGCCCTAAAAAAATTGCGCTTCAAAATGATCATGAAGTGCCTCAAAAAGTAAAAATCTTTGAGTGACTTGTTTTACCTTACTCATTTTCCCCAATAGACTGAAGTGTTAAAAAAACAGTTGGGGAAAACGGTTTTTAAATTTTGAATTGCAATCATAAATATCTTGCTAATCAGATGGGCCATCGGCTTGTAAATGTCATGGGATTCCTGACAGGTTTATAATTATCATTGCAGGCTTTGTAGCATAAACTAAACCCAGGATTTTGTTTAGAATCTGAGACAAAGATACCCAATCACTTTAAGCCAGTAGCAAAAATCCAGTTATAAATGACTTCCTGGTCTAAACACAACTGCCAATCACTGTTATAATGAAGCCTTCTGCAGGTACCCGGTAGTAGCTTCCCACTAAACGGTACTTTCTACAAAACCGCTTGCAAATTATGGTTTTGAGTGCAGAACACATGATTGTCATTGCAAAAGGCAGGTGCTGTCTGTTGAGAGCCAGAAGGACGTTCACTCTGTGTTCAAGGATTGTGTTAATGCCCTTCTGGCTCTAAACAGACGATATCATTTCCATCAATGTTGCACATGATGAATTATCTGACAGATTTACTCAACGATGCAGTAGGCAAAGTAAAGATATCGTAATCATTTACCCAAATACTTTTAATGTATCTTTATGGTAATTTGGTAAATAGTACCTCTTTAGACAAAAGTATGGATTCTAACATTACTGTCTACCCTAAAATAAAAACACAGCTGAAGAAAACTAATCATTAAGTAAATAAAATACAAATGAAGGCAGTAAAAAGGGTTTGATAAAAAGTATTAAAGCTACATATTACAATTAAATATAAATACTTGTATGTACTTGTACATGTACATTCAAATTCTCCCTGATTGTTATCTCCCCGATATTAATATCATAAATGTAAAGCATTATCAAAGTTGATACAAAAATCGGTGTCAGCATCAGTTACACCTGACAATGGCTATGCATTATTTTGCATCTGACACATGTCGAATGCAAGAAGCCCTCCCGAAACCACCGCTTTAACCCTTAAAAATCACCCCTTTATTCCTCGCAGCACCAGCCCATAAAGAGAAGACACAATTGCGATCTCACTGTGGTAACCAGAGACTTAACCAGTAGACTTCGCATGAATGTTAACTCTATTTATCACTTTCGCCCGAGAGTTTATCTGAAAGTCGACACCGCTGACCTTCAAGGTGAGATCTAACGCAGCGTGAACTTGAGACTAATGTCCCTTTTCTACATCTAACTCCTGCATATAATCTGCGGGTACCAGCCAGCCCATTCTCCCTTTTCAATTAATCACTTCAGTGGCGACACATGAGCGAAATGCACCAAGAAACAGTAACCACTCTGATTAGAATTTTCTAACAGCTTAAAGGAACCATCTCTGCCTCCTCAAATTGGCTTCCAATCAAAAGAAAGTATAATATACAACAACAACAACAAATCGCTAATTTGTACTTGAAAATAAAGAAACGCCTATTTGAGCATCGATTAGACTGAAAATCTGATAAATAATCAGCGTTCACTCTGGTCTTAACGTCATATTGTACAAAAATTATAGAACTGGGTAGGATTTTTTTGTGAGCATGCACTGTGCTATGATTGGCCAGTTGATCTCTTCAAATTTCATATTTTTTAATCAGTGTTTTTTTTATACGATGTTGTTTCCTAGCTGTTCACATTGTTTTTTTTCTAGTCCATATGCTCCTTTTGCTATACAATGATTCTTTAATACAGATTTTGTATATATTTTGTTTAGTCTGAACAAGTTTTTACCTGGCCATGGGTTAAGTATCTTCATGGAAGTTTGAGTGAACGTTAACCTTGAACTTGAGAAGGTTGTGTCTCCGAGAAGAGCCGATGGCCCGGTTTTTAAAGTAACCGAGAACGATGCAGCTGTTTTGGATGATAGCTGTGAGCTCATCTTCCATTAAAGCCACTCTCATCTTTTTTAGGTGATATCTGTTGGCGATTCGCTCACTTAATCACTCTCCATAGGAAACGAGGAGCCCCGACAAGCGTATATGACTTCATATCGTCACCACAGTATTTGGAAATGTTTAGCACAGCCACACGGCTGAAATGACCCCAAATGGTCAGATGATCCCAAAATTTGGTGCATTCGAGAGGATATGACAGTTTACTCTATATTTTGTATGGTTCTTTATTCGTAGAGCTGTTTGTCTTCAAGAAGTTTTGAATCAGTTCTTGTATTTTTCAAGGTCTGATTCTTTTTTTAATATTTTTAAAAGATCCTACACTAAAAAATATATGTCACAGCTTGTCAGGAATCGGTTAAGAATTAGTTGAGGATTATTTGAGAAAGTGTACATCAGTTCAAACTAGTAATATTTAATCTTTTTGGGGTCCTTTGTCAGTCTGTGGTTTGTCTGGTGTTGGTCTGTTGTACATGTAGCTCTGTTGTTTGTCTTATTGGTATGACTGGGGTATTAACATTAGGAAGAAACTCTTGTTTGTAATAGAACTCTTGGTAATAGAACACATGGTAATAGAGCACATGGTAATAGAACTCATAACATATCTTCATAACTCTTTAATATCCATAGGTGGAACGCCAAACCGCAGCTAACAAGACCACTTAAAGAGGAGAACCCACAGACCACTTCACTTTAATTGCTCTTCTAATGTCCTGAGCTGAACACTTGAGGATTTAATGAGCTCGCACCGGGAGAAAATGGATACTGACAATTTTTTCTCATAAGGAAAATTAGGTTTCTGCAGACCGTGAAATAACTAGAAGCAGGATAAAGTATCCTTTCAATTGATATATTTCAAGAGTGGATAAACATACTGATTTGTCTCAGTTATCTTAGAACTGCATGTCGTCGTAGTAAAACAATCTAAATCATTTCTTGTCTTAAAGGTAATACAAAGTTTTGGTAAGGGGTCATGAATTTTGTTCAAAGGAACATATTAGAAGCATAAGCGATCCTACAATATAAAGTGATCATTGTCGCGGTCGAAATCAAGTCTAAAATTATGAAATTGTAAATAATAAACTTTTTATGTTGTATAGCTCCCTCTTAAGGTCAAGATATTAATTAAACTATAAAACGATGTTTCTTGACTAAAATCGACCGATTAGCTATTCCCGTTTGGAAATTATATATCACAACTACATATTCTTAGATTTTCATAGTCGCAGCTACCATTGTACGGCCGTAGGCGCTATTTGAAATTTATCACAATTTACCGGGAGCACCGGTAAATTTTTATATTTGATTTTTCTCGAAGGCAGAAGTGTTTTAGGAGCTAAATTTTCTAGTGCTTATAATACATCCACATAGGCATCCAAATACATCAAAATTGTAAAGAATCACTATCCACCCAATTTTCAAAATTTACCAAAACTTTGTATTACCTTTAACAATTGGCAGCAGCACCTACACTGTAGATGTATTGTAATCTTGTGAAGAAAATATTCTTTCAATCCTTGCCTTTATCTCATTTGAATTTCTTTGTTTTTCACAAATCAGAGTGGGAGAAAAATACCTCAGCACTCCTTTGTGTTGTAACCATTCAATCATGAAACTTGCACTTGCATTTTTGTATCTTAGACTTCATCTGTTGTATTTTAAAATTCAAATTAGTGACACCACTTTTTATGTTTAACTTTACTGCTGCATAACAATCAGGGTTGGAAACACATCACTGGATGCATGCGCTACTTGATTACAAAACCGCAATTCAGCGTTAAAACAAATTACACAAAAATAAGATAGTAGGACAGCCACTTCAACCACCCATCACCATCGTTTTCATCAGCCAGACAATTTATTCTGAATATATTAGAGAAAAGTTACACAATTGGAGACCAAAGCAAACGAACGAGAGAGGATTCCAAGACAGCGAATGAAAGTGACACTCATACATATGGAATATGCGGTCCGGGAAAACCGAGTTTACGTTCCTAATCACGTTTATGGTCCGCTCAAGCAGGATTTGCTTACGCAAATTGCAACCCGCATGCGGGCTCGCCTCACAGTTGGCGGCATATCGGGTTTGTGCTCATGAAAGTCATGCGAAGTAGAGAGGGATTACAAAACAAAACGGTCAGGAGACGAGACGTGAGTGACGTAAGAAAAGATGAGGAGGGATGGATAGCGGTTTTGAAGCCTTTCATCAGCGAGACAATTTATTCTGAATATATTAAAGAAAAGTTACACAATTGGAAACCAACGCAAATGAACAGGAGAGGATTCCAAGACAGCAAAATGACATGAGTGACGTAGGAAAAGATGAGTGATGGGTAGAAGGTTTGGAAGCCTTTCAGACTCTTTCAAAGTTAGCTTTGATAGGAGATGGAGTGTATCACAGCTGAAAGCCAGAAGGGCGTTAATCTGGTACAAACTGATATGAATAACAACCTTCTGGATCTGATTAGACAAAGTGAATAGTGATAATTGAAAATATTGATGACGACGATTATGAGGAGAGTGAAGATGACGATGAAGATGATGTGAGAGTGATTTTGACGATGATGAAGATGATGAGTGATTTTAACGACGATGAACATGATGATGATGAGAGTGATGATGATGTTAATAATTACAACGACGATGATGATGAGTGTGATGAATGAAGATTAAATGACAAGAATGATGATTGTGATGAAGTTAATTGGCAAAGAAAAGGAGTATACTTAAAAGCGGAGAACAATTTAGCTCTGGAAGCTCTGTAATATTTCTTAAAAGCCCTGGTACTGAATCTAAAAATCATAAGCATATATGGTTTCAGCAACTCACCAATTAATCCACATCAGTTATTGACAGTAGAAAATGCTCCACTTGCTTCCAGGTTTGGTTGACATCGATCCTATAAGCAGACGAAAAAGAAAGAAACAGGTTGATTACAAAATAGAGTATCAAGAGGGAAACTTGGTCATGTAACTGTTTGACATCATATCTGAATAAAAATAAAATTGTAATTATGTAAATGAAATCACTATACAGTACATCATCAATAACATCGTTTATGTCCAAGGATCCTATTATAAAAATGTTTTTCACTTGAAATAGGTTGTGTGTTTAGTATATTTTCTTTAATAATACTTTCAATGCACTTTTGATAACTCATTCAGGTGAAATTTAAAAGAATCAAATCAAACCAGACCTTCTGTTAACCCTCTAGATGCCACAAACTTGAAATCACATTGCTTTTATACACACAATTCCATCTACAGCACTTTCATGATGAACCCTCAAAAGACGTCAAAGGGGTGCCTTCAAACGCTATGTCAGTACGCCGCTGAGTAGACTGTCCGATAAACATACAGCCAACTCATCAGAGCGCCCATAATCAATAGAAAAAACAGAGATCAGGCAGAATTCTATTAACGGGCAGGCAGAGAGGGCAAGCATGCCTCCATTTCAGTCCCATTTTGAATAAATCACACCCTTTAGAAAAGGATGGCAGACACAATTTTGACATTTGGGTCAAAGCCTCACCGAAGGGTGTCAGGAAATGGGGATGGAGGTATTGTGAGCATCTTTTGGACATAAAAAGGCTCCAACATATAATGTGGAAATGCAGATGGGAGACAGTGAAAGCACCATTTGGATAGGAAAAGTCTCAAAATTCGTCCGTGGAAATGAAGGTGAAGATAATGCACTATGGAATTAAATAAATACTGAACTTGAACTTGAACCTTTTAGAGATGAGAAGTCTTTAACCTAAAGCGATAAGTTGTGATGGGAGGTGATTCAAGTACCTTTGGATATGAAAAGTCTCCAACCTGTATGTGAGGATATGAATTGGAGACAATGCGAGCACCTTCTGGGTATGCAAAGTTTCAATTGTAAACGTCAAAATGAAGGTGGAGAAAATATGAGCACCATTTTGATAGGAAAGGGCTTCAACACTCTCTATAAAAATGAAGACGGATGCAATTAAAGCATCTTGTTGGATAGGAAAAGGCTCCAACCTCTACATTAAACTGGTGATAGAGCTAGTGTGGGCACCTTTGGGGCAATACAAGGCTTGAAGAAAAAACACCTATATTAGATTCAGCTCAGATGATTTTATTCCTTCTTCTCCGTGCTCCAATGCAGAACATGACTCATTTGAGCAAATTATGTTCACCTCATGCTCATGTATTTCTATATACACCCCTGTATGTGACCTTATCGAGAAATGGATGACAAGCACCGGTTGTATTTTTAAAAAACCTGTATGCCTGGCGATGGCAGGGCTGCCATGTAACCTGTCAAATTAGGGGTGAAGTTTAGGGTAGAATGGATTTGCTCGTAATCGTATTTAATCAATTTCACCTACACTGTTTGTTATGTACAATTTTGTTCCAGGTACTGCAGAAATTAAAAATTCTAGTAAAAAAAAATGTGCAAAATTTGTCTCGGGGTGAATTTACATGACTTAAATACTTCTGGTCTGAGGTCACTAGGATTCTGAGCCCATTTTGCTTTTTCTTCCTTTAAGAAAGCTTGAAATCCCTTCAAATTTAAATTTAATTAATCACTTGAAAAATCAATCCTTGATCAGTAAGAATGTTCATACGAAATGCTGTTGTCAATTCTTCCAAAATCGCAGTCGGGTCGCTTAGTGTGCGCTGGGCCTTATATCTTAAAGTACAAAAGTTATTTGCTCGAAAGTAATAAATAAGGAACAGTCTGATCTTCCAAATAGTATTCTAAACATAGAAGCATTTTGACAAATGAAATTTCGGCAGTCGCATCACTATGCCATCAATTATAGTAATGTGACAAATATGAATGAAAATACGAACGAAGATAATGAACGAGTGTATGACGAATTTTGGCAGGTGGTTCGCTTCATGGCAATTTTCATCATCAATCAGTCTAAGCATTTCTGCAAGCAACGAGGATCAGTGCAAAGATCTTATTTCCTTCGACAATGATCCAGTTTCAGATGCAGAATGTAAGCCAGGAAGAATTACATATGTACTTTTCAAACAAAGGCCCCCCCCCCCCCCCACAACAAAACCGTATTTAAAGGGAAAGTCCCGCCTGAAAAAAAATAAGTTGGTTTCTTGATTTTCTCAAAAGAAGTAAAATAAGAAAAATAAGAAAAATAATCAGAGAAAGTTAAAGGAAAATCTGATAGAGAAAAATTAAGAAATTAAGAATCTTTGAGTTTGTAATCAATCAAAACAAGTTGGCAACTCTGTGGAATACCTTTAAAGAACCTCTCCCCATTCGCTGTGGTGAAAATTCCATAAATTTGCATGTTCATGGTCACTGACAGAGAAAGGTACTCTAAAAGGTACGTCACAAAGTTGCCAATTGTGTTTGATCAATTTACACTTTAAAAATGCATTAGCTTTATGATCGTTTCTTAAATATTCCTCAAACTTTCACTTATCTACTAGTCTCAATTTTTTGCTAATGTTCTGCTAACTTGATGCCAGAGTGCACTTTCTATTTTATTTAAGTTCTGGATCGGAAAATGAGAGTGCACCAAATATAGCAGTACTGAAAGATACACAAACTCCTGATATATACATTATCAGCTCACATTCTACAGACACACACAAAATGAAAATGCACAGCAGGGCCCCCGTCTTACAAAGAGTCGCAATTGATCCAAATCAATCGTAAGTCCTCCAATTAATCGTAAGTTTGCAGTCTCCTATCTCTTATGAACATATTTGCGACAGATATCAATCGCAAATAAGTTGCGATTGATATATAAACTCTTTGTAAGACGGGGCCCTGACACTCTTATCAGACACATACACAGAGATCAATAGTGTGAACATTGTCATGGCAACATTCCACCTCCTTGATGCAAAGGTGAATTGTGCTAGGGTCAATGGCAAGGTCAAGGATCATAGTGCAAGGGTGCTGCTGATTCATGATACCACCCTCCACTTTAAGAGTCAAGGAAGTCGTTCCTGTGATATACAGTAGATTAGGCCTCAAGAAAGATGTTGTATTGCCCTTTAGGTGCCAAAACATGGGTCGGTAGGTGGGAAATCTTTTTTTTTAGGCCTTTCTCTATCGCTCTAGTCCCAAGTATCAATGGTCTAATGACATCTACTGAAGGCTAACCTCTACAATTACATTAACCTTAAAACTAAAATTAACCTTTGATCCCATGCCCATGTTGAACTTATGAATCTCATCCTACAAATTGATATTTACATCAAGCGCCAAGGAAGTAGTTCCTGATATAGATTACTCTATCTCTCTGGTCTCAAGGAACAAGTCTGCTCTAAGGCTAACCCCGACCCTAACATTAGCCTGAACACTAAATCCAATCATTGGTCCCATTACCATGTTGAATTTACCAAAAGTGGTATTGTACAGAAAATGTCAGTACAGAAAGAGCAAACCTTTGGTATTAAAGCTTATACATTAGTTGCTCGCGACCTGTACACACCACAAGATGAAATGCTCTCAGCACGTCCTTTGAGATTATTCTGATACATAGCCGGCCATGCATGGCAAACATGGAGATCGATGGTGTGAACATTGTCATGGTAACAGCCCACCTCCTTCGATGCAAAGGTGAACAGTGCCAGGTCACTTGCAAGGTTAAGCATCGTAATGCAAGGGTGTCGTGTCGCACTGGTTCACACCACCCATTCACATCACTGGAGTCATTCCTGTTCTACAGATTACCCTCTTTAGTCCTAATGAAATCTAATGCTAACCTCTATACTAACCTCAACTTAACACGTACTAGCCTCAACATTACAGGGGAAGTCGTGATCAATCAAACACAATTTGCAACACAGTGATGTATCTTGCGAGCTCCTCTCGAAATGGCTATGTTCAGAAAATATCATGAACTTTTATTTTCTTAATTATCGATGACGGAATAGACTTGTTTCATACAGGGGTTGTATATAAAGACATATTTGCAATAAATACATTTAGAGTGAATTTTTGATTGAAAATGACTGCTGCATGTACCTGTATGTGTAAACCCAAAGAGATGCCATTAAAGCAGAATGTAGGCCGCTTTGGATGTCATGGCCCTCCAATTGGGCGACCTAAAATGATGTCTGACTATTCCCATCATAGAGATTTTGCTAGCTCTTGTAATGAGATCAGGGTCTGGACTATCTTGACACCCTTGCAATATGAAAGTTTTAAGGGTACCTATCATTAATCAATTAGAGTGTGGCTTGAATGCATGAAAGTAACCTCAAAAACTTTACCCAGCATTCTAGGGGCTAACGGATAAGGAGTATAAAGAAAATTAGGAACAACATTGAACCCTGCACATGAAACCCATATGGTGTGTTGAGTAGTTTACCCACAAGCCACAAACTGCTTTTTGTGTACAGAGAGTGCAATATTGTAGAAGAAATATTTGAAGCACAAATTTGGAAAAATTGAGTGCAGTGGCATGAAACCCCTTTCGTAAAGAGCAAACTATTTTTCGCAAATGGTGCCCTTTAATCAATGCCTTCCAATCAATCCTCTTTCATTTTATCCTCTAAACCACATCCTCCCCGCTTCATAATTGTCCATGCACTCTGAACGCACGTAAGCTCTAAACCGAAGGTCTCTTCCAAACAACCTAAAGCCAAACACACCTCCAACGGTTCAAAATAGCAGGTGTCAAAAGCATTTACCTCCCTCCATTAACTTCCAAAACCACTTTTTAAAACCCACGTATCAACGTCAATTACAAGCCTTTCATCACGAAGTGGCCCAAGATGGCAAGCGATTCCGCAAACAGCGGTGAACGAGGACGAAACAAAAATGCAGAAGTAAACGATAGCATCAGAGTAATGAATACATGTACAACTTGTAGATCTATGCATGATAAACATTATCTTTGATATGAGCTCCGATCGATACTTCTATAGCAATTGATCGATGTAGGACAACTGTATTTAGGCCAACTGTAGAACTGTAGAAATGCAGAAGTAAACGATAGAGTCAGAGTAATGGAGAGATCTACGCATGATAAACATTATCTTTGATATGAGCTCCGATCGATACGTCTATAACAATATGATTGATGTCGGCCACCCGTACACAATATTTCTGAAACAACTTGTGTCATTTGATGCAAAGCTAATCCCATTCTTACCTCAAGCAGACTGTATTTGATTGCTAGCCACTGACACCTCAAAAGAGCATATAAGTAAAATGCTTGAATGAAATCGGTTTTCTTTAAAGAGAGCAACATTCACAGTTTACAACAGAATTAATCAAACCCCTCGTAAATTTGATGTTTTTAGTGTTTTTCGTAACTCAAGAATGAAAGGTGGACTGGCTGAATTAGGGCCTTTGTTGAATACGTTTAGATGCATGTTTTGATATGTCACATTCTCAAGAAACATAAATCGGAACAAATCAATTTTTCACATACTCAAAAAATAAAAAAACTTGGTAAGGGTATGAATGATTTAGTAGTTAAATGTACAGACAAATTCAGGAAACATGAATTAGATGTACTTCTGGCAACATAATTTTCTTTTGAGGAAACTATAGTCTGTTTTTGTGCAGGCCAGACTGACAATGTTAATCTGATGGCATTAATTCAGTGTGTCTATGTTTTGGACTAAAATATGCACAGTTTGAACTCGCTTTGAAAGCAGCGGCGAGGGTGGAATGCGTCATGTTTCACTCAACATTCTGTTCATATGTTTCACCGCGAAAAACAGCGGAGCTATTGCAGAGTCAAGAGCATATGCAGCAAAGCAAACCCCACGGGAAATTAGCCTTTTCTTAGCTTCCACATGTTATCTCGTCAAAGTGTATATTTATTTTCTCTTTTGTATATTATATTACATTGTATTATAAAGTGGTAACTATAAAATAGGAATTTAACTAGACACAACCTTTAGGTATATATATTTGGCCAACTGTTTTAAGTTGCTTGGAAGTTGAACTAGGGTGGGAAATTAAACCTATCGGTAGAAGGAAAATGGTAATACAAAGTTTAAAAATTACAACACAGAATTGACTGACCTTACTATATTATTGTATTCTGCTTAACCCAAATTTGTTGTTTAAAGCCCCACTGCACTACTTATAGCTACTTGCGCCCTCTATATAGCAAACAATGCCTAATCAGTGATCATTGGTCCCACTTGGTCCCCTTTTTGTTACATACATGTTAATTGAGAGCTGATTTGATAAGACAACCACCTGTCAGTGACCTTGCATGGTGGTCTAATCCCTCTGGGCCAAACTAGTGCAGGGGGGCTTCAACAGAACTGAAAATGTTCCTGATTGCCAAATTATAACTATTCATCTTTTCCTACTCTACAATCCCAAACGACCTAGCTTCAGCCTTCATGAGAAGAGCATGGACTCTCTCTCATTTAGGCATTAACAGTAACACATGTGTTACAAAGGTGTTAACAAGATCACAAGGTGATAAAATTCATCTTAAATTTACATATTTATTTCCCATGGTTTTATCTCTAAAATCTTAGTTCTACTGCTAATAAAAATAAAAAATTACAATCTAATCATGTGATTTATATATTCCTTAAGATTTTTTGGAGGTAAAATAAAAGGGTTTAATAAGACGAGCACAGGGGTCTTGTAATGTTGGAAATACAATGAAAATATAAATATGACCTGTTATTCAAAAAATTGTTTATCATATTTTACACTCGATCTGTTACTTCCATATTTAGTCAAAGTAAACAATGAATTATATGTATATAAATTCAGAGACTTAACTTTGGAAGCCAGAGGAGAACTTTTTTCTTTTTTTTTTTTTTAATGTGAGGATTGTTCTGATTTGGTCGACTGTAAATAAATGATGTTTTTTAACAGAAATATATAAATAGCATAATTTTTGTTCCAATATTCTAATGATTCTAAAAATAGAACTGACCCCAGCTGTTCTAAAGGCTGTCAGTCTGGCAAGCCTGTATCTGAAATTATAAAGCCCTACTTGCGCCCTCTATATACCAAACAATGCCTAATCAATGACCATTGGTCCCCGATGGTCCCTTTTTTCTTATCTTAAAGCTTATCTGCCGTAGTTAACATGAGGGATTAGACCGCTCTGCAAGGTCACTGGACAGGTGGTTATCTCATTAACTCAGCTCTCAGTTAACATAAGAAAAAAAGGATCATGGGGGACCAATGGTCACCGATTAGGCATTGTTTGTTATATAGAGGGCGCAAGTAGCTACCAGTAGTGCAGTGGGCCTTTAATTGAGAGCTGATTTGATGAGATAACCACCTGTCAGTGACCATGAAGGGAAGTCTAATCCCTCCTGGCCAAACTAGTGCAGAGGGGCTTTAAAGGGAAAGTCCACCCTAGAAATAAATCGGCTGAAATACGAGAGAAATTAAGAGAAACAGAAACAAAGTTCTGGTCAATCAAGCACGAATTTGCTACTCTGAGATTTTTCCCTTGCATTTGTTTCATCATGAAAATTGTTTTTCTCCAAAGATAATTACTTTGTCATTCATGTATACACGTACATGTGCCCTAAATACGTTATTACTCACGTTTCTTACACAATTAACCCTTTATAAAATCCCTTCATCAACGACCCAGATGATTGATACAGGATACCGTAATAATTTTCCAAACAAAGAGCTACTCGAACAAAAAGTATTCCATGGAGTTGCCAATTTGTAGCTTATATCGATTGCATCTTCATAAATTCTGAACTTTTCTATCCTTGATTGGATTTCCTTTCGACTTTCTTGATCTGATTCTCATTTTTGTCCTTGAAACAAATTCGCCATCAGGGGATAGAATTCTTCTTTAAAAGCCTTCTCAGATAATACCTCTCCTTTTGAGATAATTTGCTGGATCGTGATCTAAACCTTCAGTTGGTGTTGTTTGGATGATCAATATAAAAGAAAGCAAAGTCTTACAGTTTTCCCTCTTTTAGGCGAGCACAAGAGGCCCCTGTTTTAACCCTTTCAATGTCATCCACTTTTTGAAAATTGTCATAAATGAACCATCACATGTTGAAATTAGCTTGTAATGCTTCTGTCATATCAAAATTGGAATAAACTTCATGATTATAGAGTATATACTTTTATGTTTTTTAAAAGAGAAAAATAAAACCATGTTTTTGTTGTTGATAAAGTTGTGTACCCGTACTGCGATAACCTTGTTAAAGAAACTATCCGGAAGCAATGGAGATAAGGTTTGTTTGTTTGTTTGTTTTTATTTCTGCATTTTCAAAATGAAACATAATCATATACATAAAGTAACAAATATTTCTTCATTTTACATAATTATACATTTTTAAGTACATTGAATAAGATACATACAAACACTATATAATTTCAATGAAAAAACATAAATTACAGAAAATGCAGGAGACCGCCATCATGAGCTGTAAGCTTGAAAACGATGGCGGCCTCGAGAGAATAGCGGCAAACTCTTAAATTAAATAATTGATAAAAGGTTGATAACATAGTTAGAATTAAGGTATACTGTGAGGTTTTGGAATTAAATGATAATAAATGGACTCGGTTTTGCTGAAAATCACATGCACTGCACACAGAAATGGGTATATGGGACTACACACACTTATGTGGTTTCAATCTATTTTTGTTGTCGAACTTCAAAGAGGAAGGTATTTCACGAGCCTGCCTTTTTTATCCAGGGTGCGTTTTTGTTATATGGTATTCTTCCAAAAGGCCCGGTCACACAGCCTTTCGCGTCTGTATCGCGGGTAAAATTTCGTGATTTTTTTTTGCCCGCGGTTGCCCGTGGTGGAAAATGTGCAAAATTGGCTTACCCGCGGTTTACCCGTGGTATGCCCGCGGAACAGACGCCGGCGACTGTTCCGCGTCCTTATCGCGGGTGAAGCGCGGCGGTACCGCGGCCTACCACGGGTATAATAAAGCAGCCGAACCGGGCTGTAGAAATCATAACCGCTCCGTGCTTACACGCGGTACACACGCTAATGCACGTGATAACAACGCCGCGGTACAGACGCGGAACAAACGTGCTATGACCGTGCTCCACCCGCGATTACCCGCTAAAATTTCGCGTCCTACCGCGTGTAACCACGTCTTAACCGCGGCCGTAGCACGTCCTAGCACGTTCGTTCCGCGTCTGTACCGCGTCTTTACCGCGTGTGTACCACGTGTACCGCCCGCGATTACCCGCGGTCTAAATTTTTGGGCAGCCCAAAACTTTTTCGCGCGGCCAACCGCGTGTGAATTTCTTACCGCGTGTAACGACGGGTAAAGTACGGCTGTATCGCGTCTTTATCGCGACCTCAAAGCGTCCAACAGCGTCTGCTTCACGGGCAGAAATTTTTGGCCGTGATTCGGCCGCGATACGCCCGTGGAGGGCTGTGTGACCGGGCCTAAACTGACAAATAAAGCATGAATTTAGAAGCTTAAAAATTCATTTTTCATGTTCACCAGATCTCTGCCTTGTCTTTAACTCTTAAGCTGCCACCCATACAATGCACCCAGTGCCACAGTGCTAATCCCTATTGTGCCAGCCACAAATCTCCTGTGTGCCAAGTTAATTTTAGGGTTGGTTCAAGTGCGTGTTATTTAAATCTTTACAAAAAACAAATCGCTAAATTACTCGAGAAAATTCAATCTGACTGTTGTATACAAAGACGCGTAATCCAAAGCCGAAATCTGATGCACGCGATGGTACTTTTAATAGCGCTGCAAAAGCACTCAGCACGGTGCAATGGGCATGAACAATGACTGTTATTACATATATGCTTGCTAGCGTGCACAAAGCAGAGTAGCGGTGGCTCGCTAGCATGAACGTGGCAATCAATCGATAGCGCGCTCGCGTGCACAGAGCACTATAACAATAGCGCGCTAGCAGTCTCATGGCAGGATATGAGTTAAATCCTGCCTACACTAGTTTGGCCAGGGTGAGTAGACCTCCCTGCAAGGTCACTGACAGGTGGTTATCTCATCAAATCAGCTCTCACTTAACATAAGAAAAAGGGGACCATGTGGGACCAATGATCACTGATTAGGCATTGTTTGCTATATAGAGGGCGCAAGTAGCTATAAGTAGTGCAGTGGGGCTTTAAAATACATGTACATTGTTTTATAAACAGCCAGATTCTTGGGTGTTATTCTTCGCCTGTGCACGAAAGGGTTAATACAGCGTAGCTCTCATTCAGTCGTCACTTTTGCACTGAGAGAACTGCACATAGAGAATGGATGCTCAATGAATCATGCTGCAATGTTGCAGACATAATTAGGAAGTTCATAATCAAGAGTTATAATACATGCATTAAGTTACACTTCCTCTAATGATTGTGCCTCGTTAACAGAGTGCACGAAGGAATGTTATATTTGGGAAGTGAACAAAGACAATTGTTTTTATTGAGAGCCTGATCAGCCTTTACTCTAAATTTAAGGGTATTATGAGTTAACACCCTTCTGGCTCTTAGCAGATATTTGCTCAACTACAGCAGACAGATGAGGGATAAACTGAAATAAACAACTTATTATTACATTTATTGCAGTGAGAGCTGTACACATTTGTAAAGTGGACCAAGAATAAGACAATTGTTATGCTGAGAGCCAGATTGTTGTTAATTCTTTATTACAGGTATGAGTTAACACCCTACTGGCTCTAAGTACCGGTAGATATATGCTCAAGTACAGCAGACAGATGAGTAATAAACTGAAATAATCATTTAATTACCGCACCTAAATCATTTATTGCAGTCAGAGCTAGACACATTTGTAAAAGTCTGCTTACATTTGCAAAGGAAGATTGCTATGTTTAGGGCCAGATGAGCATTCACTCTTGAGTAAAGTCTTTACTACAAAACACTGGTATGCGCTGACACCCTTCTGGCTCTCAGCATTTGACAAGTAACTGAGAAAGATAAATAGAAATAAATAGTTGTCTGAGAGCCAGAACCTATTTTCTAGCCATATTTCAGATATATACAGGCAATTGAAGGGCAATTCTTTTCATGGGACATCTCAACTACGATGTTCCTCCACAGTGACATAAATAGAATGAACACTCATAAATTATTTGTCACATTAAACCAGAACTCAACGTTCGGTGGTAATTAGGAGACTGACACAACTGTCACGTCAAGCTCAGAGGCTGTATGACATGGTGGTTTAAGGGATCATCGATTGATTGCATAGATTACTTGATTAGACCACTCATTGATCTATAGATCAATCATATGGGATAAGCTTGTTGTTGGACAAGTCTGTTGTTGCTGCCATGCACCCTGTTCAACACACACAATATGGATCCAACATTGAGACTGAGAGCAAGACAATCGTTCATCTTGTTAGTTTGTTTTACTTGACTGCTGAGAGAGCATGTGTAAGCTTGTGAGTAAGCAACCAGGGGACCGACGGCTTTAAGTCCTCTCAGAGGAACTTGGTAATGAGGACTAATGCCTTACCAAAGGGGACTATAGCACATTGACTTGCTTTTAAACCTGGGACCTCCAGGTTTCGAGACCACTGCTCTACCACTGAGCCGTCTTGAAAATACTTAATGTAATTCAAATTTCTTTCATGCAATGTCTTAATGAATTTCAATATTTTCACATTGATACCCTCCCTACCCCTTTTTTTTTTTATTTTTTTTTTTTAATGAAAATATGAGGTTTGTGGATCTGTGAGAATTAACATAAATTCAATTGTTGTTACATACAGTGTAACTACCGAAGTCACTTTCTGTGCAAATTTTATTTTGGGATGATGATTATTACAGAAGGCCAGGTGAGTGTTTCACAAAGACTAAGATCGACTTAAGTTGGACTTGAACTATGGCAGGTCGTTCATGCCACTAGTTCCTCAAACCATTCCTGTCATTGGTTTCTCAGTCTTTGTCTTAGTCTTTGTGAAACACCCCCCTGACTTACATGTACAGGGTACCTGTATTTACAAACATCATCAGATATACAAGGGATTCGTCATAGTAATCGACTCACTTCACTTTAATTCCATTTGCTAATTCTTAAAGGCATAATGTAAATATGATCTCCATTTATAGGTAGAGACGTGAATCCTACAATCTCCAGACTTCACTTTAATGTCTTTTTATTTTATGAAGGAAAAAAGAAATTCATATTGAATTCAAGCTGAACGAATGTACGTATGCATATTGAGATAGAAGCATCCAAGGAATAGCCCAACCCACATGTAGTTGAATGAAAAGGTTAAAGAAAGGGCAGATTAGGATCCCTTCATTTTTTTCCCCGATAACAGCTCGCTAAATAATTCACACTTCTTAACAACATTCGCATGCTGGGAAAGGAGGAGGCCTTATCATGTAATACAGTTTCTAGTGAGTCAATAGGCCCGTCTTCATTAGCTCGAGATTGTTAAATAGCCTGCTATTTCTGATTTGGGAAATACTCCCGAAGTTACAAATCGCGCTTTCATCAGCTCGAGACTCTACCTCGAAACTTGGAACTTGAGCTTGAGAAATTAGCTCAAGATATTTTCTCAACGACTCGGCCAAACTAGCCCAAGATATCTTGGGATGATTACATTATCTCGACCAAATATCCCGCTAATTGCAACTTCGGGCTGATGAAGACGCAAATTAACTGGATAATTTGTGATCAGGATAGCGGGAGATTTGGCAATCTCGAGCTGATGAGGACAGGCCTATTGGATTAATCCATGCAGTCTTGGCAAAGAACGTTACGTTCTACTTGAGGAACAGAAATACATTTACTCTGGAATGAGTCAATGAATTAATCCACAAAGTCTTGGCAAAGAACATTATGATCTACTTTAGGAACAGAAATTATATACAAATCTACAAATCTTTTGGCACACGTCCAGACACAACTGGGGTGACAAATCATTTTCCTGTACCCACACAGAGAACAGATATACATGTACAAAGACGCCTACAGTGCAGTGCATACAATGTATACATGTAATACATGTAGGTACCGACACACTACAACTCAAATGGATTAAGGTTTAATATGACAGTAATTTGCATTTGTTGCATTACTTATTAATACTTTACCATATATACACAATGCTTTCAGTGGTGATCCATTAGGATTTTTGCTTGGAAAGATTTGAATTATTTAAGCTTTCAAGGCAGGGGGGATTTTTTTCTAGTAATATTGTTAGATGTGTTAGTGTATTTAGGAATGTTACCCGTAGATTTATTTTTTATTGCACCACTTTAAATAGACAAGTACGATAATAAATTAAAGATATATCAATATTTACTGTGCATACATGTGTGTAGCTATTTCATGATTCTCTAGAAGCAAGTGTTTCAGAGGTAAATTTTACATTGTACATACAAATAATTCTTATTTCATCAAATATCACTTTTAATTGTATGAAATAAAAACAGTAGAAGTGAGATAAGCTGAAAAATAAAAACCATAAATAGGGGAAAAGGAACAATTAAGTAGGAAAATCAATTTTAAGAACTTGCCTGATTACTTGAAGACTTACAATGTACGTGAACTGTAGGCCTACATTATACCTGTACTGTGCTGAGTAACACTGCTGAGAAAATTGTGTATAAATTGAAGAGGTTTCAAAAGGTTGACCTTGAGAAAGTGAGGGAAGACACCAGTGTGTATCCTGATCTGACCCTAGGGGTTAATGCACTTCTACAGTACCCTCTTCATTGGCCCCATGAGGTGATAGAAACCCCGTTCTCATTACAAGGATTAGCTTGATTCGGCCCGCACTAGATCGTGCCATCTCTGAGGTGAGAACGTGGGGACGTCACTTTGGTTCACCCAATGAAGGACCACAGCGATCCAAAACGACGATCCGCTAGAGCACCTCCTGGGTGTGCTCCACATGAGATGGCGCGATCTAGTGCGGGCTACATCAGTATTGTAACGAGAACGGTCAATCAAAGCTGAGCAGATCTTGCTAGCACCACAGAAGTGATTTGACCTTGATCGTGTTCCATGTATAAATAGAGGCTTTGTAAATAATGTGGGAAATGTATCATATAATATGGGATAGGCTCACCAACATGGCAACAATAATTCTCAACAGAGGAGTCCTCCAATACCTGTAGATTGCCCCAACTGACTGCAGGTATGGATGCAACAAGAGCAAGTGGATCTCCCTAGTGCAAGACACGTGGTTCGCACCATGATTGTGTGACCCGACCCGACCCGCAGTCCACCCTTGTAATGAGAAAGGGGTCAGGGAGAGTAGCAAACAGAGAATCTAGGACACCCTGGGAGTTACAAATGTCGATTTTGGCAAAGATTTCGCCACAAATTGGGCAGGAATGTACAAATTTCTCCCCTGCTTCTTCAGAATCAAAGAAACAACTTTGAGGCACAGATGGTCTAGCTGTAAAATTTATGAGTGGAACTGCCTACTGCGATATAACAACTTACAAGTGTAAAATGTCAACCACTTCTTTTTGATTTCAAGACAATCCTACAAGATCAAAAGGGCAGGTCGATGCAAAGAGCTCAGAATTTCTTTTACCATACATACAATTATCACAATAAACAGAGCAACTTACTCCTGAGAATGTACTCCTAAAGCAGGATTAGAAGTCCACTTTCATTATGTTTTGTAAAATAAACTTTAAAAAATATTGAATTCTAGGTTTTAATGAAGAATGAGTTTCATTTCACATACCTACATGCACAAATTGTTTACCATTATTTACTGGGCATCCTTCTCTTGAAAACATTATCCATAAATGTGCAAATTGCGCAGCATAATCTAACAACACAGTGTTCACTGCAAAGATTTGTTTTAATTCAGTTCCCCCTCCCCCCATCACCCAGAAATAAATGCCTTTACCACACTTTCAATTGCAGTATTTCCTTCTTTACAAACATTGTTGACATATGAACAGATCTATAATCTTCCCAAACCAAATCATTATAAAGCCATCATTGGTTGAAAGACACTGACCTTTGCTGTTGTTGACAGGCCTCACATTTATTTCAAGGCCCTATATTTTAACCGAGATAGAACACATAGGGCAATGTAGGGCAATATCTAACTCTTTCTGCACTGAATTACTGTTTGCCATGGTTCAAAGTCTTCAGAAGGGTGATCTAACATTTGCTAAATGTGTATGGGGAAGGTCATAACAAAACATTTTTTATCAAACTGTTTTGTTTTCCTCCTTCTTCAATGTATTTGGAACATATAATATAAAAATAATTGATAATCAACTGATACACACTTTTTGTGAACACATGTAGTAAATATAGTACCAGTAATACATAAAAATTCAGCATATAGTGTATGGGGAAGGTTTATGTCAATTTTAAGCAGTTTTTAACAATTCACATACCAGATGGTTACTTCTGTCTATGCCAGCTATTCTTATATCTAAGCAGAATAAAAAAATTGCTGGAAGCAGAATAAAAAAATTGCTGGAAGCACAATTTCATCCTTGAAATGCCACATTTTCCTGAATATCTTGATTAGCAGATCATTAAAAAAAAGAGGGTTTCCCCCAAGAAATTGTGCTGGTAGGTGAGATTATGATTATTATTGTGTAGCAGTGTAGTACCGGTAGATGTACACTGTACATCATGCTTATAAATTCACTTTCTGTTAGGGCAAAACAATTGTCTTTCTTTCTTTCTTTCTTTCTTTCTTAATTTTGTTCACCTCATTTTTTTCTTTTTGAGAGGGGGGGGGGGGCCCAGATCCCCTGTCCCACTGTGCTCTAGCCCCCTGGATCCACTTTTGACTCGTGCACAACTGATATACATCCAACAAACATTGCATACATTGTAGCAAAGTTATTAGTAGACACTAGACAGAAGTAAACATCTGGTACATGTATGAGGAATTCATTAATACTAATAAAACTGTCATTTGTCAACCTTTCCAATGTAGAGGCTGAGAGGGTAGCCCTTGCCCCATACGCACACAATAAGGGAATTACCTGTAACTTTCATTTGAATCCGGCAAAAAGTTCATACTCAATTTCTCTTTATCTAGACTTAACAGTTTGATTTAGAAGAAATAATGATGAGTAAGAAAATAGATCTAATTTTTAAAACATCAAAATATAAGGACTCACAGTCACTTTCAGCTATCCATTTTCTTGAAGCTACAATGCTTTTCATTCTCTGTATGAGGTGTTTACTGGAGCCAACCGCATTCTCAGCAGAACATTCATTGATATCAGAGACTGAAGCTTCAAGTTCAGGTCTAGACTAGGGTGTTGCTATAATTTTTATGAGACTCTTTCCACACTTACTTTTTTAAATTTAAATTGTAAGGAATAGTTGACTAATTTACTCAATTTATGTTAAAGCCTGAGAACTTGTATTCACCTGTCTTTTCAGGCTCCTTAGTAAGACAATGTCTTGTAATGCCTTCCCATAGTTCATAGTTCATAGTTGTGTAATTTGAAGTCAAACGTTACATTCCCAAAGGGCTCCCCATCCCTCCCCCCCCCCCTCCCACTCAGTGTTATTTAGGGTACACATACATGCATGTTCCCTTTAAAAGCACCCCCTATCTCCAGTGTGTTAAGTCAATACGGGCCAGATTTTGTTGCTTGAAAAGTACCCCTTTACCAGAGATTTTGGGAACACGAATACGGTCCCTCCGACCCTTGAGCAGTAGGGGCACTGGTCCGAGAATGAGGATCGTCTTAATAAAAGAGGATATCCTCATGAACGCGGCAAAATGCGTCCTCATTTTCGTGGACGTCTTTTTTCATTGGCGCTCTGCGGGTTTCGGGTTACCGAACCACCTGCTGGCGATGTGATAAATGCAAGCCTTCTGTATGAGCCGGTCTAGGTGTTGTCCATTGTCTCATGTTATTACATAACCTCCTCCCTCCACAATAGCAGTAACCATGGAAGAATCCCGGATCGATGAACAGGCTTAGACCTACAACATCGTGTATTAAAGTAAAGTAAGTAAAGAAAATAACCCTAGTTCACCGTCTACTTTTATGGGTTGTCTTTTTCCTTAGGATTTATCGTTCATAATGTGAAAGTCTCTGTACAAAGTCAATGTAAAATGCATCAAGAAAATCATCGCTGACTCTGTTTTTCGCATCACCAATGCGCCGATCTAAAATATGAAACTTCTGCGAAAATGCAGACGATCCTTATTTTTGAAGACATTGGTCCGTGTTTACGAAGACGATCCTCGTTTATGCAGATGATCCTTATTCTCGGACCAGCGCCCCTTACTGTTGAGTGGGGTCGCCATCAAGACAACGCATAAATCTAGTTAATGACGTTTGTACAAAAACTACAATTGTAACCCCCCCAACCCGGCCTAGATCTACAGTGGAACTCTTAGTTTTAGTAAAAGATCAAGTTCTGCTTTACTCACATTCACAAATGGAAATGCGGAAGGAAGTCGTCGTGCACTGCACTGCACTGTCTTGAACAACACAGCTCAGATCAAGCTTCGCCCCGGTAGTAACTAGTCGCCTCTGATTCTCCTGCAGGAAACCGCTGATGAGGCTAGCTGATCGCCCGAAACTTCGGCGACGTGTCGCTTCGACAAACGTGTCAATTCAATCAACACCTCGGTCCGCAAAATCCTCTTCTACAACAGATCAAACGTCTTCGATATGCCTTCCAAACTAGTTGAAAACAATCTATGACTTAATACGTAGTTCGTGTCAAACTACAGAATAAATGACCGCTTGCTAAGTAGAAATAAACAATGATTTTGTCTCTCTAGCAGTACGTCGCTGGCTTCTCAGCAAGCTCGTTGGCTGCAATTAATTAATATTCTCAATTTGTGATCAGTCTGCTGCCCTCACATTCCAACCACGGTGCAGTGGATGAAAAGAATAATTATAACTTGTCTGATTGCCTCTTTTTTTCGGCCTTCTTCTTCTCTCTTTCTATTTTTCTCTCTCTCTCTCTCTCTCTCTTTCCCTCTCTCTCTCCTCCTCCCTCTCCTCCTTCTCATCCCATACCCCTCCTTCTCCTCCTCCCCGTCTTCCTTCTTCCCTTCTTTCTCTTCCTCTTCCTTGTTCTTGTTATTGTTTTTGTTGGTGTTGTTGTTGTTCTTCGTCTTCGAATTGTTCTTCTTTGTCTTCTTCCCCTTTTTTTCCTTTCTTCTCGTTCTTTTCTGTTACTTCCTTACTTCTCCGAGCTCCGAATCGATTTTTGTTTTAACACATCAAATAATTACTGAAAACAATTTGGAATTGCCCCTACATGAACAAACCAAACAATTTCAAACTATATAGTGCGTATTCTTTTTTTCTCTTTTTCTTTGGTTACTTTGCATTTAAATGGTCCTTAAATTTTCTGCCAGCTAGCGAAGTAGTCGGGCAAAATAAGAGTTTTCTTTCTTCTGATGATGATGATCGCGGGGTTAACTTTAAATTTGTTAGTAGACTAGATGTTTCTGCATTTATTGAAAAACAAATACAAAATATCAAAACAACAATAATAATATAATCTATTCAAGTACCAAAACAAATACATAAGTTTTATTGAAAACTTGAAAGTACGGAGGTAAATTAAAGAATCAAGATTAATTCAGAGGCCAACTGCCATAAGCATGAATGCTTGAGTCGATAGCAGCGGAAGGGGGGGGGGGAGGCTACATGATGCTGTTATATGAGTATATAGGAGAAAGGCATGTCACGTATGAATAATTATTGTGTGTGTTTACAGTGTGTTTACAAGTTCCGCCGCGGCACTAATGTCCTTTGGCAAGACATTGTTCTACATTTGCCACTCTCCACCCAGGTGTTAAAATGGGTACCCGGTAGGTTGCGAAAGCTAATGTGGTTGATTAGCAATGGCGCTTGTAAAATGGCGACTGGCTGGAATGCTCCCCAGGGAGTGGAAAATGTGCATACCTTGTGTGCGGGTAAGCCTGAATCCGATGACCGGGGTAATAATGTTCCGCGCCTAGAAACAAAGTATTAGGCGCATTATATATGTGAGCTATTATTATTATTACTATTATATATTATTTACAGGGATATGATTTATTTTATTTCAGGACCATTTTATACCATTCATCAATACAGTGTGTATTTTCAAATAACCATTATACGGTAGTTATCATTTTCTGAACACTAATTTTCAATTAGTTGTAGAGGTAGCATTGTGACAAATCGGCTCTTATTCAAGAAAATAGTAAAAATGGAAGGAATTTTAGCATAGACCACTAACTCTTTTTAGAAGAATGAACATAGTAACATCCATGTCAATATTCTTAGCATGTGAGCTTCTTGATAAGAAAATATGCTGCAAATTCGAGCGAGATTACCGAGCAAGCTTCGAAAATCATTAACAACAAACAATGTCCACAGTTGCTGCTTGTTCTTATATCTTATGTGCCTCCCTCCCCCTGCTCCACTGCCAGAAATTATATGGGAATCAGTTTAGGGGAACCTATTTTTATAATTATGAAGCCTCTCTTTTTCTGAGGATGATGCGCCCGCCGACTTTTCCATGCATTTCAACATGTACTTGTGATTTCTCGTGCCCATTAATCATGTGGTGATTCTGATTCTTTTTTTAAAGTAATTTCTTGTATTTGGTCTTAAACGAATCAGCCCTTTATTTTAGTTTGGGATCCTCGACGGGCGCATGCCAGGTTGTTGAACATGATTTCAAAGTTAAAGGTACTATGTCCCTTTTGCAGCCAACCTCAAATTCTGTAGAACTTTGCAGGAATTATGAATATGTCATGTATGTCCTATCTGTGAAATTTAAACGTTAGCAGTTTCCTTATATTCAAATTATGCAAAGAAACCCGTCTACTTGCTAGACTTCACTGTCAGACACTATTGAGTAACTGACTGGCCTTTTTTCTTCTTTGGTAATAACATACATGAAAATAGTTGTAAAGGGTACATGAGCAATTGTCTACATCAATAACCCACTTCTTGTGATGGCCAAGATTAAACCGATTGAATCTTTGTGCAGCATAAAACGTATGACCATTCGATATAATCGTCTGAAAATCAAGACTATTACTTTTAGGCTCTATAGCCCTAAAGTCGATTTGACAACTAATAGTCGTTATTTTCCCACTTGAAGACATTTTCAAGCCCCACCTTTTTTAGGGAAGTTCTAAATTAGTATTATCTTTCAAATGCAGTTGGAATTTAACTTTTTCATTTTTTTGGCCTGCAAATGGGACATAGTACCTTTAACAACAATGGTTGGCATGGTGGCCACCTGACATGCGCCCAGTGGCGGATCCAGGGGGCCCCGGGGCCCCCTGGGAACAAAAGAAGGAAGAAAAAAAGAAGGGAAAAAAGAAGGAAAAAAAAGGAAGGACAAAAAAAAGGGGGAAAGATTTTTGTTTTTGAAAAAAGTGTTCCTTTTCCCACTTGTATCACGGAGAAACAACAGTTTAAGTTAAGTCTGACGTGAATTTGTTATTAAAATGTAGAGTACAGCCCTTGGCCTTAGGCCTAATGTAGGTCGTAACTGTTACTGTTTGAAAATCTAAAGTCAAGTTAGACGGTTTTCATCGTTAGACCAAGTAATTGAGAAGAAAAAAAAATTACCAGCCACTCAGACCAGGTCAATCAATCTTCTAGATCCATTATTAGG
>JAVYIG010012875.1:0-50703 GCA_035222895.1 Strongylocentrotus droebachiensis | reverse complement strand
TACCCTAAGAAAGGTGGAGATTTTTCAAGTTCCTTTTTTTCTTTTTAAAGTCCGTCATAAACAAGATGAAAGAGGACACAGGATTTGTTTAATTTTTTTTTTTTTTATATTGAGGGGGGGGGGGGGGGTTCCCCCGATGTGGGTTGGGCTTTTTAAATACTGCCTATTTTTAAAATGTAGCATGGGCATTGATTGTCTACACATGGAAATTATGTTACTACACAAATGACTTTTTTTTTGTGCTCACACATGATGTTTAAAGTTCTGTGACGGTACAACCTGGTGTGTGCTCTCTGCAGCAAGATCAGTTCTGGAAGAAGAACACAAGAGAAAAATTAGCTGAATCTTTTTCTACAATACGGCACGTTCTTGAGAAAGAAAAAAAACTAAACTTAAAGATTATCTCATCTATAAATTTTTATTTGGGTGCCCATTGTAAGGCAAGAATTTCAGAAACAGTAACTTGTAAGTGTACTTGAATGATTGCAAAAAAAATTGATAAGAAAAAAAAAGGAATTGCTTCAGGTTGTAGGTGGTCATTTTCAGATTGGTATTAAATAGGTATTCTTATGAAATAAGACTTTTTGTTAAAGAAAATTTCAAAAATGAACGATGAAGCCTAAAAGAACTTCTCAGAGAGCTGATCATACTTCATTGGGAACTAGATCAAGTCTCTTATCAAGCAAATTGCTGGAGTAAGATGGATTTCTAGAACCTCCTGAAGATTTACCTTTGTGAACATTTCACCTCTTACCTTTCTCCTTTAGAAAAGCTGCCTCTCCTACCTCGTTAAGATTTGGTTATTAAAATGACATGATGAACAGGAATCACAATTGAATACAAAACTATAAACCATGCATTATAAACAAAACCTCTGAATAACGGGTAAAGATCACTTGGAAAACATGTGTTAACAAGTAAGTGATAATGTTCAACAGGTCCCGATTTCAGATTAACGCATCGATATATATGAAGTAATATCTTTACACATTTCACAAAAATACAAAGCAAATGTCTTCTAGAATTCAGATGGTCTTTTGAAATGATTCATGAATGTAAAAATAAGCTATTACATGGAACATAGCTCTATTATGTAACCTGAGTTGAAGCAAGAGCGTTCTGCACAGTCAACGCGAACTACAATGCACAGAGGTTGTGATACATCAGCTTGAGTTAACCGGATGACTACAGAATTCTCCAATTCCCGTAAGTTCTATAACCATCCAGTTCTGGGGGGTGTTTCACAAAACTTGTCATCAGTGACAAATGACAGTTTTTGTTATAAGCTAGTGAAATTCTTGCTTCTGATTGGTTATCAGCAGATTTGTCACTAATTTTGGCATATGTCGTTGAAAAAAGGCTTTGTGAAACACCCCCCTGGTAGGCACTGGGTTGAAGAAAAAAAAGACTGCGAGACTCGAGTGGGGGCTGCCTGGAGGGGGGTCGCCCCCTCCCTCTCATATCTTCTCCTGGATGAAAGAATGGCGTAGCACTTCGTTGATGGAGATCCTCTTGGAGGGGTCCAGCATGAGACATCGGTCAAGGACATCCTTCAGCTGTAGTACCTTGCGCTGTTGGTCCTCGGGTAGCCGCTGGTAGCCCAGGAGCTCAGTGGTCAAGTCTTTGGTCGGGTTAATAACAGTCATCACGGTGACTTTCTCCTGAAAAAGAAAAACAAGCATTCATGGTCTTAGCGTTGTCAGTCTGCACATAAGCGTAGTATAGGTCATTCTAGATATAACTAACCATTTTGGCATTTTAAAACATACAAACAGAACTGCTTCAAGGAAAAGAATCAAACACACATATGATGGGCATAATGGTAAATGTCTCACGAAAAACTCTTAACTTCAGAAAAGACATGTTAAAAATATAAATCCTACACTTTTGTTGTGTCTTGATGTACAGAAAACAAAAAATTGCAACCGTTATAAAGGAAAGAACTTATTGAGAAAATGTCTACTATAGGACATATGAAAGAAAAGTGATGATACTGACAAAAAAATTGAATCACAAAGACAAGGTAAATCATTTGAAAATTCACTTTAAAAAAAAATTATCAGTAGAATCAAACCAAAGGATCAAAATACAGAACTGAGTAGAGCAAAAGCAACAAGACCACAACATACCCTTTCGGTGACCTTGTCCACTTCGACGTACTTGAAATTGCAGTTGGGGTCAAAGTGCTTGTCCCTGAGGATGCCCTTACGGATGATCTTGTGGGGCATCTTGCCCTTGAGGTCCATGAAGAGTTTCAACATGTGGTTGTTGGTCTTGCCCGGGAACATGATCTTACCGGCGGCCAGCTCAAAGATGGTGCAGCCCGTGCTCCACATGTCAATGGCCGCGTCGTAGTTCATGCCGATTGACTGGATGGGGAAGGGGGAGGGGAAAGGGGGAAGGGGAAGGGGAAGGGGAAGGAAGAGGGGAAGGGGAAGGAAGAGGGGGAGGGGAAGGAAGAGGGGGAGGGGAAGGAAGTGGAGGGGAAGGAGGAGGGGGGAAGGAGGAGGGGGAAGGAGGAGGGGGAAGGAGGAGGGGGAAGGAGGAGGGGGAAGGAGGAGGGGGAGGGGGAAGGAGGAGGGGAGGGGGAGGGGGAAGGAGGAGGGGAGGGGGAGGGGGAAGGAGGAGGGGGGAAGGAGGAGGGGGAAGGAGGAGGGGGAAGGAGGAGGGGGAAGGAGGAGGAGGGGGAAGGAGGAGGGGAGGGGGAAGGAGGAGGGGAGGGGGGAAGGAGGAGGGGAGGGGGAAGGAGGAGGGGAGGGGGAAGGAGGAGGGGAGGGGGGAAGGAGGAGGGGAGGGGGAGGGGGAAGGAGGAGGGGGAAGGGGAAGGAGGAGGGGGAGGGAGGGGAAGGAGAAGGGGTGAGGGGAAGGAGAAGGGGGAGGAGGAGGAGGGGGAAGGGGAAGGAGGAGGGGGAAGGGGAAGGGGAAGGAGGAGGGGGGGGGGGGGGGGGGGGGGAGAGGAAAGGAGAAGGGGGAAGCATGAAGGATAGAATGGTGGAATATTGGAAAGAGAGCAGTAGGATTGGAAGATAGAAAGAGAAAGGGGGAGAAAAGTACCACAGGAGAAAAGGTCGGGAACAGAGGGACAGAGAAAAGAACATCAATGTTAATAAAGAAAGTGTCTCAGTTTGAAATAAATTGAAGATAAAAAGATAAAAATTAAGAAAGGAACAAAACAAAAAGGATAGATAGAGCAGTAGGAAGTTTTTATAAAAAAGACAACAGGAGATTATTACAAATAAAAAAATTTACGAAATGGGGGAAAATTTGTGGAAGATAACAAAATATGCCCCAATTTAAAAGAAATATGAGTTTTCAATGGAGAAGTTATATTGAAAGAATGTTGCTAGACAAGAACAATACAAAATAATACAACCAACAGAAAAAAATATAAGTCTAATCTGTCTGAGAAAAAAGTTCAATGACCAAAAACTCATTATAAATGGATTAGATCTACCATACTTTAAATCAGTCAAAACTTTTCTAGGACATACATGCAATGTTTTATAATAATGGCTTATGCATCAAGACATGAATATAAATCATACTGTAGACAGTGACTAGACACTGCAATCATTAATGTCTCTTATAAACCATCAGTATACCTCTTAACGATTATCTATTCCATTAGGAACACTCCCTAAATCTTGTTTTCAAATCAATATGAAACATTCTAAATCGCTTCCAGACAATGAAACAAAGGCAAGAAGGGGAAAATCTCCTTCTTTTCTGAGTTAGCCCATAATTCCTTCAATAAAAGATATATTCATGATGGTTTTCTTGATTTTATGGTAAAAATACAAGATTCTTTAAAATATTCCATTAATGCTCATATCAAAGAAATGCAGTACATGATAAAGGAATATAGAGTGAAAGAAATCTCTTCACAAGGGATATATTGTTTTTGGTTACAGGATTTAATGATTTGGTAATAAAATATATATGCATAAGTCCTCAGATAAACCACTTTTATGAGTTGCCAAAAACAAAACTATAAACAAATAATGCCTCGGCTACTTTGTAGCAAAGGCGTAAAAACTATGAAATAAATCACAATTAAAAAAAAGTAGATGGATCTTCGTCTGCTTGCAGTCGAAAATGATGCCTCCGCCATAGTCAATAGAGTGATTTTACAAACCAAAACAGGAGCAATTTTTCAAATTCAAGTTTGATTGTAATCCAATAACAGGTTCCCAGAAAATCATGATTACAAGCCATTTTGACCCTAAAATCTAATCAGTTTATTGGCTCTGCAAGATACATACATGTTCTGAGTTTGATGGTAATTCCTCTATTGGTTCCGATCACGAGAACGGGACGTACGGACAACCCGAAAACAACAAAGTGGATGGATGTCAAATCAATAAGGACGAAGTTTTACCTGACTGCTAAAATAGCATGTGTATGCTTGTACATTAGCAACCAGGGGACAGACGGCTTCAAGTCCTCTGCTCTACCACTGAGCCATCTCTGTCTACTCATAACCTCAAGTTTTTTTTCTCAAAATGATTTGCTTTGAGATAGACGTTCATTTTGATAAATCAAGAACACAATAATAGCGATGCATTCCACAGCTGAAATGTCAAAACACCTTCATTTCTCAGAGTTGTGTATAATCAATGAAATAGATGGGCATCAGGTCATGCTCTGAATAAGTTACCAATACACCAATTTTATGGCCTTGATTTCGATCCCTCCCATGTCAAGTCAAATCACCACCTTGACAACAGTATTTGAAGAAATTTGAAAAATGGGTGCAAAAAATTGACATCCTACAACTCTGCAATATGCATTCTTTTAGAGCTGTGATTGTTATTTCAAGTAGGCATCATTCACAGGTGTTCAATGTTTTCTTTAATAACTAGGGAGATATGAGTTGGTCTAGGAGTGTGTTAGCTGTCTTTCGTCAGCTGCAAACCAACTCTGATGTACACTTGTCCAAAACCATGTTCCCTCTTTTGGATGGCAACATTTAAAGTGACTCAGTAATATTGCCTCAGATTCTGAAACAAAATCCTGAAATTAGCCCATGCTACAATAATAATTATAAACCTTTAGTTCAGTCAGGAATTCCATGACTTTTACAAGCCGATCGCCTGTCTGATTATCAAGATATTTATGATTGGAAAACGAGAAAAAAATTCCTAATGGTTTTTATAACACGACAGTCTATTGGGGAAAATGAGTATGGTAGAACCGGTCACTCAAAGATTTTTAATTATTTGAGGCACTTTATGATCATTTGAAGCACAATTTTTGTTTAGGGCTTCAATATTACACATATCACAGACACTGATAACACGTAGGGTCATGCATCTCAGATTTAACATTGTTAAACGATGCCTTTAAAGGTCGGAACTCAAACCTACATAATCTGATTGATTGATACAGGTCCATAAAACCCCATTACACTCGCAGATACGTTTTACAAGTAAGAATGAAATTGAACTCACTTATTTCAGGAGCACGGTAGAATCTACTGACAAGATATGGGGTGATGTCATTATCGGCTACATGTGAGGCTGAGCCAAAATCACACAGTTTCAGGACTGATTTGGATTCGTTCACCTGGAGAAAGAAAATAAAAATAGTTGATATGTACGACTCAGAAAAGTGATGTTGCTCTACAAGAGACATAAGCTTTGATTTAACTGATAAACCTAACTTTAAAGAAATGTTGTTAAAGCCCTTCTAAAGTGTTCGGAACCCCAAGTTAAAAACAATTTGATGGCAAAATTTTACTTAAATTGCATCATAATGTGAAAGAAGATGTCATTTATAACACAGTCGAATTTGGATGAAGAATACAAAATTTAGGTTTTCTTTAAAAACATCCTCTTTCACATTATGATACAATTAAAGTAAATATAACTTGGCCCTTATACTTTTTCCAACAGAATCATCTAGCACATGTCATTTATTGGTAATCCTGAACATTCTGTGTAAGTTTTGTTGGATTCTGTGAGAATGTATTTTCTATCATTACCAGAACTCAAGCTTTATCTTTAAGAGCCAGAAAGTTGTTAACTCTATGTTAAAAGTAAGTGAGTTAATGCCCTTCTGGCTCTCAACAACAGATGTATTGATATTAAAGCCCATCTGTACAGAAGGGATTAGACCACCCTGCAAGGTCACTGACAGGTGGTTATCTCATCAAATCAGCTCTCACTTAACATAAGAAAAAGAGGATCATGGGGGACCAATGGTCACCGATTAGGCATTGTTTGCTATATAGAGGGCGCAAGTAGCTATCAGTAGTGCAGTGGGGCTTTAAAGCTCCTCGACTCACCAGGATATTGTCCGGTTTGATATCAGCATGCAGGATGTTACATCTCTTGAGTAGTTTGAGGGCTAGGAAGAGCTGCTGTGTGTATGATCTCACCGCCTTGATGTGTAGCCCTACATCCTTGCCGTAACGCTTCAACACTTCTCGAAGGTTCATACTAGACGGGAGAAGGAGAGATGAAGAAGAAGAAAAAATCAAACATAAGCCTACATCAACATTGGAGATCCTTTGTATCTGAAATTGGCTAATTTTACAAATTACAGCAGTGTTGTGCTACTATTTCATAATTACATTCTAATCTTTTCTTTTTATTCCTGATGAAGACTCTTTATTTTTAAGAATGGTCTTTGGTTCATGAATGTTACAGTCATATTTTTAACAAAAATAAATTGTTGTAATGAATGATTTCTTCTACTAAACAGGGAGGTAAAAGTGTTTGCTATTATCACAAATTTTGCTGATTGAACACAAATGTGTATATTTTCCTTGAATTTTAAAGCCTGCCTGACCTCCCTGCAAGGTCACTGACAGGTGGTTATCTCATCAAATCAGCTCTTAATTAACGTAAGAAAAAGGGGATCATGGGGGACCAACAGGCACTGAATAGGCATAAGCAGTGCAGTGGGGCTGTAAATGAAAACACAAGACAGAATCAAGGAGTTATTTTTTTACCTGAGTGGTTCAAAGACGAGACAGAGATGCTGTCTGTAACTGAAGGATCTAAAGAGACGCACACAGTGGAACTTGTCCTCTCTATCCTGGTCGTTGAGACGCTTGAGGTATTCCAGTTCTTTCATCCCTGTCTTTTGCCTGCGAGATATAGGGGGATGGAAAATAGTGGAAGACCAGTAACAACAAAAAAGCGCTTCAGCTTCTTTGTTACTGATTCCCACATAACTCTAACACCAACCCGTCAGGGAATGGTCACTTAAACAACAAACAACAAATCAAAAAATCAAAAAATACAATGATCTGTTTCAAATGTTTGATCAGGGTCTTCGGGATTCTGCCTTAAAGCCTGTCTGTACTAGTTTGGCCAGGAGGGATTAGACCACCCGGCGTGGTCACTGATAGGTGGTTATCTCATAAACTCAGCTCTCAATTAACATCAGAAAAAGAGGATCATGGGGGACCGACAGGCACTGATAAGGCATTGTTTGCTATATAGAGGGAGCAAGTAGCTACAAGTGGGGCTTTAAAAGAGTTGCAACTGATCTCAAATGATCAAAAGCCCTCTAGTTTGATGTTGTACTTTGGGCAAGTAAAAATGTTGGTGCACTGACAAGGCATATCAACGCAGACACTAGCAAGTCACATGGAAATGCAATGAAAACTCTAAATAAAGACCGCTTGAGTGAGGCAAGAAATGCTGTCTTTATGAGAAGGTGGTCTTTCAGTACAGGTTCCTTCAGTGCCTGTTTCAATGAGAGACGATATCCACGAAAAACAGAAAATGTGGTCATTATAGACAGGTTTTCCTTCTATACAGGTGGCAACTAATGCAAGTTTGACCGTCTTTATTTTTGTATTCATCTTCACGGTATTCACCAGAAATGCAAGCATTAAAAAAGAAAGAAGATCATGTTAATACTACTCCGACGTTACAAGGGTAAAGAATTATCACTCACATAAGGTCGTTATTACGGATGATCTTGATCGCAACGTCTAGCTTTCCCCTGGCAGTGTCTCTGGCTCTCACCACGTTACTGAACACACCCTGGCCGGTGTAGCCATACACTGCGTAGCGCTTGTCAAGGCTCTCTCCAATACGCACCCCTGCAATAGCAAATAACAGCAGAAGCATTTAGTATACAGGTGCATCTCAAATATCAACGATTCATACATCAGGGGGTGTTTCACAGAGCCTTTTTTCAATGACAAATTACAAAAATCAGTGACAAATCTGCTGATAACCAATCAGAAACAAGGATTTCACAAGCTTATAACAAAAACTGTCATTTGTCACTGATGACAAGTTTTGTGAAACACCGTCCAGTATAAGACTTTTATCTTGGAGGACTCGGATAGAGAGCACAGATATGTGAGTGCCTGAACAATACTAAAGCTGTATGATTTCATGCATACAGCTTATTGCAATTAGCTGGTAATATGAGTTACACATGAAGTTTATTTTAAGCATAAACTTTGAACTGTCTCAAAGATAGCATCCTAATGTATATCAGTATATATCCAAATAAATGACAACCAACTTTCCTGCAAAACTTAAAGAGAAAGCCTAGGGATGTGAACACAAATATTACCTGTAAATTAAACAAAATTAACAACTCTAGCAAACTTTGAATTGTCTCGAAGTCAAAGATAACATCCTGTATATCAGTATAATATATCCAAATAAATGACAACCAAGTTTCCTGCAAAACTTAAAGAGAAAGCCTAGGGACGTTTACAAATATATCTGGATATTTAAAAAAATTAACAACTATAGCAATGCCCACAGCCTAACCAACTCGGCAAAAGTATACATGCTTTTTTTTCTCTGTGCTTTAATACTTCAGCTGTTCATTGTGCAATATCGCAATGATTAGAAATGAATGAAATGCTTTGTACTCACTGTAATATCCTTCTTCATCATCCCAGTTATCGGTGAGACTGGGGTTCTCTGGCCCCATCTGTCCTATACCCTCACGGGTGGATGGGCTCTGTCATGAAAATTAAATTGATTCATAAAATAACTCAACGAATAGGCAAATATCAAATAAAATTTCTTGGAACTGCAAGACTATTTAGGATAATTTGAAACAGATTTGGTAATTTCCCTTAAAGCCTGTCTGCACTAGTTTAGCCACGGGGGATTAGACCTCCGTGCAAGGTCACTAAAAGGTGGTTATCCCATCAAATCAGCTCTCAATTAACATAAGAAAAAGAGGATCATGGGGGACCAACTGGCAAGGATTAGGCATTGTTTGCTCTATAGAGGGCGCAAGTAGCTATCAGTAGTGCAGTGGGGCTTTAAAGAGAGATGTGTTACTAAAAGAGAACACTGGACAAACACTGTTTGGAGTTTGAACAAGTACAACCACGACGGCACCAAACTTTGCGTCCAGAAATTGAATTAAAACTAATATATATCACATAAAATTTGCAAGTAAAATGCATATTATATATGTATTATCGGTATAAAAGCTGAGGGAAATAAAGTCTTGTACCACCTGCAAAATGAACCAGTCAACATTATAATTACTATCCACTTGTTATCATCATAATCACTTATGACATCCAGGGCCCAATCTTATAAAGAGTTACGATTGATCCAAATCGATCGTACGTCCTCCAATTAATTGCAAGTTTGCAGTCTCCTATCTCTCATGTACATAGTTGCGATTGATATCAACTTTTTATAAGACGGAGCCCTGAAGTTCCTTGATGCGAGACTAAGTGGGAATTGCTCTAATTTTGCCCACTAGTACAGACAGCATGCATGTCCGTGTGCAATAGATGCACAATGAATAATACATGTTACCTCTTATGTTTTAAAAAATGTAAAGTATGTCCTACATATCACTTACCATCTTGGACATATCCACCTCACTAAACATGTCCAGTCCATTATTGGCCATTGCGCTCTCTGGGATTGAAATGAAAAATAAAAAAATTGAAGAAAAAAAATCATGAAACATTTAAAACTACATTGTATACATTCAAACTGTAAATAGTGACAGGGAAAACTCACTATTAAATGATAATTGTAAATAGAGTTCCATTTTTTTTTAGGGGGGGGGGATGTGAATAAACATGTAATATTTTGCATGGAATGGTTTGGTAATTTTGGCAAATAATGAAAACCGTACCCTGTAGCAATTCAAGTTTTAAGTTCAAGTTTTTGTTGTTCCACATTTTACAAAAAATATAGACATACATAAAAAATTGAAAATTATACAAGTCATGTAGTATAAAGGGGCACGTCTCAATGATTCTCAATTCATATAATAGATTAAGTGGAATGTGAGGAACCTATTAAAAAGCAGTGCTTGTATATTATAGGTTCCTGGAAAAATAAGAATTGTAGAAGAAAAAACGTAGCAGTAGAGAAGGGCGGAACTTAAACGTAACTACCCTATGAACATTGCTGGCACTAAAGACCTCACCTTTGTCCGATTTGGGTTTGACAATGTCACTCAGGTTCTTGTCCAAACTTCCTTCTCCCTTCTTGCTGTTAGCAGCCGATTCCTCCTCTTCGCTATCACTCTGAGGAAACGCCTCCTTTAATCTCTTCCTCTCCATCTCCCTCCTCTTCTCTTGCTCCGCCTCCTCCTCCTCCTCCTCCCTGAGCCTCTCTTCTTCCTCAATCCTTGCTGTATCTCCCTCATCATCATCCTCATCGTCATCATCATCATCACTACTAGCCTTGCTCTCCACCTCGCTGCTGTCGTCGTCCGAATCAGATGAACTACTCTTTTCACTGTCGTCATCCTCCTCCTCCTCATCCTCCTCCTCCTCCTCCTCATCATCCTCATCGGAATCCTGACTCTGGGCGGTGCTACCTCCTTGCTCGCTGGCCTGTGGGGACTGTGGGGTGGAGGAGGGCTCAGAAGGACCCTGGGCAGGGCTAGACGCTGCGCTCTCCGCTGGAGCAACTTTGTATTTCTGCAAACAAGAATTCAGGATAACAACACTTTTCAGCCATATGAGGTGCCCATTATATCCCATTTCTTAGATTGTGTTGCACTTTACATGAAGATGCACAAACACATCTAGGACTTAAAGGGATTGGGTATCTTTGCCTCAGATTCTAAAAAAAAAATCCTTCAATAATTATAAACCTTTAGGTCAGTCAAGAACCACATGACTGTTACAAGCCGATCGCCTCTCTGATTATCAAGATATTAATGATTGGAAATCGAAATCAAATTTTTCGTTTTCCTATCAGTTTTCAAAACACTACAGTCTATCCGGGGAAACGAGAATGGTAAAACCGGTCACTCAAATATTTTTACTTTTTTGAGGCACTCCATTATCATTTTGTTAGTGTTTCGATATTACACCATATCACATCCACTTATAACACGTAGGGCCAGGCATCTCGGATTTAACATTGTTAAACAATGCCTTTAAGGAAACGCAGAACAATTACATGAAAATGTATACAGCTAGTGGTATTACTACATGTACCTTAAAAATTACATAAATATAATAGAATTTTGTTGCTTATTAAAAATATAGCAAGCAGACAAAGGCTGTCTTAATAAACAGATGGTCTTTACAGACAGCTGGTTACTGCTCTTATATATTACCAACATTTTAAATAGGTCATTTAATTACTGTATGACAAATAAGTATACATGTATACTAATTTGTATTAAAATGGAGCCAACGTATAGCAAAAACTGGACTCTTTGAATTCTTCAAGTTTCAGAAGTGGAGTTGTTAAATTGTTAGTTGAGCACTAACCTGCATGAGTTGCTGCCTCTCTCTTCTTCTCCTCTCAATCACCGCTTCTTCGTCTTCTTCTTCATCCAAATCAACATCAGGGATCCTTGAAAAGAATAAACAAATTCTTTGTCTGAAAATTGGCAACTTCAAGATGAATACATGAGCCAGTCATAACCACTAGTCACTCACTAAATAGAAAACAGGAATTATACCTACACATACACACATATGATACTAGATTTCTGACATGAAATACTTCACTTACAATCAAGAAACATCAATTTCAACTAACTTATCACTCTGTCCTATCTGTTAATTTCCATAAAACGGATAACAGGCCTTACATTTCAATATTTTTAGGGCGAGGCCACTTTTCTGTAGGGCACATTCCTATATTACAGCACAAATAGGAAGAATTGGAAAGGGCACAAAAAATCTCCGAGGCCAATGAGAGGGGCATTGAGGCCAACCAAAGGGGCATCCAAGGCCATGGCCTTGGTGTCCTTTGATTAATTTAAGCCCTGGGAAAATATATGTTTATGAAATTCATGATACCTGTGCCCTGTCTTACAAAGAGTTGTGATTGATCCAAATCAATCGCAAGTCCTCCAATCAATCACAAGCTTACAGTCTCCTATCTCTTATGTACATGGTTGCGATTGATATCAATCGCAAATAAGTTGCGATTGATATCAAGACATGGCCCAGGTTTCATGATTTAAATATGGAATAAATATTTAAAGAATTAAATGCCAAGCATAATACACCATTTCAGTTGTGCAGTAACAAATGCATCACAACAAATTTTGAAAATGATTTATTCATAGATGATTAATTCATTCATTCAGTTGATATCAAAGCCAAGAATTATATTCATATTCAATCTCCCAATGAAGAAAAACAAAGGTAAAGAATTTTCAAAAATTGGTCACTTACTCATCATCAGACGACTCCTGCTTCAATGAAAGGCCCTCAGACAGACTGCCTTTGAATTTATCTCGGGGTGACTTGCTCCTGCTCCTTCCCCACCTCCCTCGTCTTCCTCCTCGTCTATCAGGGCTCCTGCTCCATCTCCTTCGATTACGTGACATGTCCCCAAACCTCCTGGGTGGGGATGCCCCCCTCCTTCGATCGAACCTATCAACGACCGCCGGTGACCTGCTGCTTCTGATCCGCCTCTCCAAGGGGCTTCTGCCTTGCCTCTCAATGGGACTTCGCCCTCTTCTACCCAGAGGTTGGTCTGGACGGCGGGCTGGCGGGGAAGGGGGCCGACGAGGGGGTGGGGATCGACGGGGTGGGCTTGGCCTACTCCTTGCAGGTTCAGTGAATACCCTAGGATTTGGAAAGGATTTGGAAATAACAAAACAATACTGTCAATACTGTACTTTAAGTAAAGACAGTAAAAAGAGGAGTAAGTGTAATACAGGTAATTACAACAAACTAATGAAAATGATCATGTGCTATGAATTATTTTATTTTATTTGCTTTATTTGCCTCTCTAATAGGAACAAAATGAAAAAGAAGTGCATTCAACTTCATAAAACATTTTCTTTGGGTATTCACAATGTGTTAGCCACAGTGATAGATCTCCCATACATCATCTATTCTAACTGTACATATTCTGAGAAGAAGAGCACCCACAAAGTCACTTACCTCTCTTTTTTAGGAGACCTGCTCCTGATGGGTTTGGAATCCCTGCTACTCTCTCTTCTGGATTTCTCTCCTGATTTAAGCTCTCTCTTTGGTGATGCTCTGCCGTCACGACCTGATGATTTCCTACCGTCTCTTGGTTCCCTACTGTCTCTAGACTCCCGCTGCTCAGATTTAGTGGCACTTGGTGAAGATTTCCTTGAGTCTCTTCTACTATCACTGTCCTTGGAATGTTTCCTGTCACTAGCTATATGAGTGTCTCTATTAGTCCTGCTTTGCGAGGGTTTGGCATCGCCGTTATCAACCCTGCTGCTGCCGGAGGATCGCTCAGTGGCGGGCGACTTACTGCGATGTTGTTTCTTCTGAGAGGTCTCGTCTTCCCTCTCCCGCTTCCTCTTCTCTGATCTCTCACTGTCTTTTGACTCCGATTTAGAGGAAGGCTTGGAACTCTCTGGCCGGATCCACTTTGAGAGGGACTGTTTCAGAGCGGATTCGTCGTCCTCGCCGTCTTCTTCATCAGACTGGTAACCCTGAGCGATTAAATTCATTCCTGAGTGTTCATCCTCAGCTGTAGCCAGCAGCTGGGCTTGTAGAAGCTCCTTCTGTTTCTCAAGAGCAGCGAGGGTATCGTCCCCACCACGCCCCCTCTCCTTCCTGCCGCTATCTCGACGACTGTTTGGCTGCGGAGGAGGAGGAGGAATCTTTGGCTCAAACTTAGGCAAAGGAATGGTATCTTCTAATTCGATGTCTGACTCTGAATCGTCAGCTGCAGGTGTGGCAGCAGCGGGAGGTTCTTCCTCCTTCTTGCTCTTATGTTTCTTGTGCTTGTGCTTATGTCGACGGTGGCCATCTTTGTTGTCCTTGTGATGCTTATGCTTGTGGTGGCTTTTCTTACTCTTATGCTTGTGCTTCTTGTGTCGACTGCTACTGTGAGATCTTTGTTTGCCAGAATCTTCTTTACTTGCTGGAGCATTGTCCTTCAGGTTCTCCTCTTCTGAAGCTGAATTACTCGACATCCTGGAAAAAATGAGTAAAGAAGGTAGTCAATTTACGTTCAATGTGATACCTACTGTACATAGCCCCAAACCTCTTGACATGAATGAGCAACGAGACTCTCATGAGGGTTTGCCCTATAATTTCTAAACATTTAAACCACTAAATTAGTCTCCCTCCCCCCCCCCCATACATAATCAAATGGCCTCTTCATTTTGCCCGGCTATGTGTATGATAGGGTGTCAAAAGTTCACACACATTTAAAAAAGAATTAGGAATGTGATATTCGATCTATAACTTCTTATATTCTACACAACTTTATTTAGATCAATTACTATTACAGCAAAATTTGGCAACTAGAAAAATTCATCGCCTAAAGAATTCTGTTGATATCATGATCTAAAAATTGGATGTTGAGTCCTTATTTCGTGCAACTGGTGTGCAAGAGTTTACAATTTACATCGGCTTTATCCAAAAGAGCAATTCGCCATTGGTAAGGATTAATTAGGCCTGAGTCAGTACGGTCGGTCACACCGAATCCCGACCGTCGCTGTCGGGTCCCGGTTTCGTTTTTTGGACACTGACGCTCCGATAAAAATAATATGTAAGAAATTGCAGTTTTGCACACCCCTAAAAAAATTCTACTTAAAACGTTTGATTTTTACCAATCATATTCTAGCTCATCTTCAATCAATCCCAACTGCCGACATAAATATGGGTTGCAAATCAGTTCACTGCATGGGGTTGTTGTTACTTATTGCCAGCACAGCTAGCTAGCTACTGTCCTGGCCGCGACTGGCCGGGTATGTCTCGGCAGGATGAAAAAAATCATCTTAAAAAACATTAATGTTAGAATAATAAAACGACTTTCTAAAAAATTCTTCTTTACAACATATCGATCGAATAATTTTTTAAAGACAAGATAAACATTTTTCTCTTATTTTAAACACTGCAGGCCTGCATGAAGTTATCTACCGTAATGAGGATCTGACGGTATATAACTTCACACAGGCGCACGCGCCCGTCCGCAACCCACCATCAGTATATAATATCAATGTTTTTCCGAAAAATACTCCCCCCAAAACAAGCAAATTGACACGAAACAGGTAATAAACATAACAAATTTTAACTCATGATCTTTATTTGGACATTTAATGAATATTTACTTTATTTTGGGTATGTTTTAGTAGGGTATCTCCACGCCGGAGTTACCGGTCAAATTTTGGATAGGTCTCTGAAATAGCGCCAGAGAACTTGGGTCTCGTCGAGCGAACGTAACTCTGTCTAGTGACTAGTCTATGGTCTGTAGACAGTAGGGGCGCTGGTCCGAGAATAAGGATCGTCTTCATAAACGAGGATCGTCTTTGTGAACACAGACCGATGCGTCCTCAAAAATAAGGACCGTCTGCATTTTTGCAGACGTTTCATATTTTTGATCGGCACATTGGCGATGCAAAAAACGGATTCTGCAATGATTTTCTTGATGCATTTTACATTGACATTGTACAGAGACTTTCACATTTTAAGCAATAAATCCTTGGGAAGACGGACAACCCATAAAAGTAGAAGGTGAACTAGAGTAGCGGCTCCGGTGTGCGTCCGTCCAGTGGGAATTGCCGATTTTATTTTTTATGCAATTACTCACAGAATGCTTCAATACCGTCAATGGAGAGTTCATATATTTAGTTATTAAATAGAAGGCACAAATAACGTAACTGACCCACAGCGTGGTCAGTACTGTCCACTTTAGAAGACGTAAAAGTTGCCCGGTGGGCGGCCGTGCGTAACCCGGTTTGCGGCACGCGTACGTCACAAAGCTTTATGCGCTACGTCACGATCAAAGCATATACCAAATTACTACGGGTAACCCAAATTCTCATGTTTATCTGTTGCTACGGTAAATTTTTCAAGTTTTAAAACAATTTCACCTTTTCACTGAATGGATCATCCCATACGGGGGTACGTACTACTAAAAACTATCGGGTCACAGCGGGTACACACATCAGCACACATACCATCATACACGATCCCGCATGTTATGTGTGTATTAACACCCCCCGCCGCAAACCAGAAAATCACGTAATTACGTGCCGGTTTGCGGCCACCCCATGCAACTGGCCATGCGGTGGCACAATCAAAATATCTGCGATAGGAGACAGACCACAGCCATCATACTTCCACAAAAACATCAATTTTCACCTCCAATCGGACAAATATCGGACAAATAGAGCTACAATATTGATCTAGTCATGCCTCGATCTCTTAACTTAAAAGTAAGCACCTGCTGGAATTTTCATCGCCGACTGGTGCCGTAGATTTCCGACATCGCTGACGGATACTCCGTACCGACAGGAGCATCTGCTACGGACGTTTTCGGCAGCGCAGAACTTACCGGGGAATCCACGGTAGGTTTCAATGATTATTATCGAGTCATTTTTATTTTATTTTGAAAAGTGATACCCCTGGCCGCAAACCGGGCTATGCCGCAAACCGGAGACTCTACTCTAGGGTTATTTTCCCCCAGGGAATCCATTTTTGGCATCGCCAGCGGGCGGTTCTGTAACATGAAACCCCCAGAGCGCCGATGAAAAAAAAACGTCCTCAAAAATGCAGACCTTTATTTTTGAGGACGCATTTTGGGCGCTAGTGTAGTTCCATTCATATCCATTCTTAGCAAAGGAAATTTAGCCCAATTTTTTACTAATTATAATTCATAGGTCTAAGTTAGATCTAGATCTAGACCTAGACATAGTTTGGATCACATCCGACATCGGGAAACCTCCGTTTAAGTAGGGAGGCCAATGCCCGGGCGTAAGGCTTCTACGCCTACGATTTGTGCGCTCGTCGCCCACTTCAAAAAATTAGCAGAGGGAAAAAAATGATGTAAAAAAAAAAATTGATGAAAATAAGAAAAGAAAATACAATCATACATTTCACAACATACCTATAATCACGGATCTGTAACAGTCTTTCACCATTTGTTGACGATCTTGCAGATTTTGACGTATTTGAGTCCAATAATTCTCGTAGCAGAACAACTTTACGAACGCGCATCCCAGACTAAGAAAATCCTAGAGGGCGTAGAGGTTTGCTCACTAAAAACCTTCTCATGGGCTGAAGGTAGACACTAAAAATATGGGATCCGTTTTGAGTAAAGAACTTTTGATAGAGATCAACATTTCAGATGTTCACAATTGCCACTTCTAACAACTAGAAAATATAAAGAAAAAAGATTATATCTTTTTAAATACAGATTTTTACAAACTGAACATTCGAAAGTAGATAGAGTACGATGTTTCTGTCAATCTTGCGTTGGTTTGAGCCCTATAGCTACATCCATCTCAAAATGAGAAGAAAAACTGTGAACAGTGACGTCATTGTTCGCGCCAAAAATAAAGGGTATTGCGACATATGTCTGAGCTCCACTGAGCTCCGGTCAGATCGTGCGCAAAGCGTAGTCTTATTTATAGACCCTAGTACCTTATTCTCACAGCACTAGATACGAGTGTCGTGCAGTATAATGTATGAGAAGTGTTAAAAAAAATATTTCAGTAAAAAAAAAAGTCTACGTGAGCAGTCTATACTCCAATTGAGAATTGAAATGAAAGCCATGATTTGAAGGTGTGTGTTGTATGACACATGGTTAGTGAGTGTGTATGTTACGTATAGCGAAAGGGAGAGAGAGAGAGAGAGAGAGTGAGAGAAATATTAGTACACGTACATGACGTACGTTGCATGGATCATGCTACTGTGTTCGCTGCAAGATGGATGTTAATTGGACCTCGTAACTTCTCGATCGTTGATAATAAGGAATACTCATGAGGAAATCAAATTGTTGGAATACACATCTAAGGTAAATATCAATGAATTATATATGTTTCTTAGCTGCCAATTTGTATATTCCTTCTTCATTTTTGAACCATCGCCTTCGGCTCGTAGTAGTAGAAGATGGAATCGTTCGCACATTGATGGCTGGATTTCAGCCTGCATTGGGGCTTGCCTGCGCGGTGTGTACGTGTGCGACCGATTCAAGGCTAGCCGCTGTTGAGTGATTGCACTTTCGCGCGAAGTTTTAAACTTCATCATGAACTTTGTCCGGACAATGACACGCCCATTGCCTCGGGCCTGTCTAATTATCAACGTAATTTCGCGACATGAATTTATCTGTTTCAAGGCTCTTGCGTACGGCCAAGGCGTAGAAGGAAGGGAGTGTTTACAAGCTGGATATCTCCTATTTTATGGAACTTCTGGAGTCGGCAGATGGGTGAGTTTTCTTAGTGAAAGTAAATGCTTTCTTTTAATCTTTGTTTTATTTTAAACAAATTCGTAATTAAAAAGTTAGATTTGGGCATTGGCCTCCCTAGTTTAAGGCTTCGATGTCGATGTTGTCGCTCAGTACCGTCTCTACGCAAGATCTATAGCTTTGCAACTCAAACTGAAGCTATCAGTCCAAAATTATGCAAACTTCTCGTATGGTTTACTTTATGTAGGGTGTCTGATCGCGCAGTCAGTTTTGTGTGCTAAAATCCTCCCCATAGAGATTGCACACATCCCTTTGTAGTCCATGTGCATTGCGCGCTCATGCAAACTTGGTCAATGATTTTATTACCAAAATGAGATTCAAACCAATATATCTCGTGATCCTGAAGGTGATACTCAATAAGTGAGGTGTCATATGAAAGAGCAGGTTTTTCTCCACATTCCGCAAAGGGGCTCACCCCCAAAATTCTAAAAATATCTTGCTTAAAACAGCGATTTAAACATTGTTTCCATGGTAACTCAGAGATTTACCAATTTCATGAAGTGAGCCCCCGAGGGATAAGTTGGGCCAGCTGTAAGGAATATATCCATGCGATTATTTTTTCTCTAGTCCCAAGGGATCACGAGGCCTTTCAGTTTGAAAATACCCTTACTCCACGTTTTGCATATCGTGCTGTACAACTTTTGAGCAAAAATTATAACTTGGCGTGAACCACTTTTTTGTCCATTCTGACCAAAATGCTATGAATATTGCAGAGTTTATGAGGGGCTGTATCTTTTGATAGAAACATTGGTGAGTCTTGAAATTTGAAATGTATTATTCTGATTACATTTTTTATTCAAATATCCAACAAAAATGGTGAAAAACAATCCCAAATTGAAAATTGAAAAATCGTTCAGACACCCTACTTTTTGGTATCGTGCATGCGAGAAATGTGCATAATTTTGGACTGATAGCTTCAGTTTGAGGTGCAGAGCTATAGCGTAGAGATGGTACTGAGCAACGACGTCGACATCGAAGCCCTAAACGGAGGTTTCCCGATGTCGGATGTGATCCAAATTCAGGTGGAAAATGCAATAGGCCCTAGGCTAGACCTCTATATCTAGGTACGTTACAATCCCGGCGCTGAGCGGTGATCAAAATCCGACTTCTTGCGTGCGCGCCTAAATGCGAACGGTGTGGGGGACTCCCCTTAAAACACCATTTTCGTAGCTGTTATAGGGGTTTGATATTTCGGATACTAGTTTTATCATATTCGTTAAACTTTCCTCTTTAATTTGGTATCCACTTCATATGGAGATTTTTCATCACAACGATCACCAGAGAGCAAACAAAATGAGAGTTAACTTCCACCGTCTTTTACTTAAGGATCGAGTCGGTAGGACTTCAAAAAAAGTAAGCAGACCGATAGCTTACCTATTTATCTGTGCTCTTGTGAAATTTTATCGAAATCCTACGACTCGAAATGTGTATTTTTAGGCCCGGAATTGATGGATGTCATGTCATGTTTTGCAACTTCGAACGGCAGTCACCGAGTGAGAGTGCACAGCGCTGTGAGGGTGCTACAGCGCATGCGTGTGTACATGACTTGTTGTGTGTGGTGATCGTGCGATTGATGCAAACGATGCGAAGAAAATACCGTTTTCTACCCCAGTTTTTATATGAAAATACTGATTATGAGTATGAAATCATGTAAAATATCGATAATTTATACATCATTCGTACATAATATGAAAAGAAACCATTCATTTTGGCCAAGATTAAGACAATGAATGTGGATTTTATAAACATAACAGGAATGAAAAGTTGTGAAAATCGAGTGACTTTCTCCAGACAGATCTTTGTTTTATTGTTATGGAACGTATGCTCGGTCAGATTGACCTTGTTTTTATCGTTTTTTGCAAATATTAAAAATTATAAACAAATATAAACATTGAAATACCTGCATGGATCCTAGCAGGGAAAAAATTAATACTTATTTTTCGGGGGCTACTTTTCAAGCTTGCCTGCATGAAAATAACACTCTAAAATTTGTTTTGCATAATTGAACTCTATGCAAATTTACTGGGGCTCTTTTCTGATTTTTGGGGGCTCTTTTGGGCATTTCGGGGGCAAATTCGCCCTGAGCCCCCGTGTATTTTTTTCACTGGATCCTAGGTGTGGGGGGGGGGGGGGGTGTTGTTAAGCCCAGTATTTAATTATTGATTGATTGATTTATTGATTTATTTATTTTTTTTTTTTTTTTGGGGGGGGGGGAGAGGGGGGGGGGTCGTTAATGTTAAGCCGAGCATATAATTATTGATTTAAAAAATAATAACAAATCGGGGGGGGGGGGGGAGGGGGAGGAGGTCGTTAATGTTAAGCCCAGCATAATAATTATTGATTTTTTTTTTTTTTTTTTTTTTTATGGGGGGGGGGGGGGAGGGGGATGGGGTGTCTTCTGCTGATCTGCTGCACATGGATCTTGTGCTTTGCTAAAGTTCTTACATGTTCTCTCAGTCCTGTTCAATGAAAAAAGAAAATTGAGGTAAGCAATTTTATTAAGTAGATAATCTGTTTCCAATAATAATAATAACAAAGTGTATCATCATCATCTAATGATCAACACAGTTTCATAGAGGTAAGATCAAGATAAACATTGTGTACCAATCAATGACTTTGCTAATTAATTAACCAATTAATTGAGTCAAGTCAAGATGAAAAGTTCTTTTCTTTTTCCAAATGCTTAAATCTATAAGTAGTGAAAATTTCACTGAGTTCTGATGAGGTTCAAGAAAGATACAGAGTTTCACATTGTTGAATGACTTGTATTTGGTTGTTCCTCGATCACAGCTTTTTTCTTAAGTCAATAGTAAGTGAATGGGGAGCGACAGCTTAATTTTCCATGTAAAAAATGACCGTAACTTCCTTAATACTGAAGGTAAGGAAGTGAATTAGGTATCAAATGAAAGGTCTTCTGATGCTTTATCTGCTAAGGTATATCACAGGTAAAGTATACAAAATCTCAAAATTTTGTAACATCCCTACTATATCATGATTATGATTCAAATTAGTAACAAATTGGGCTAAAATTCCTTTGCTAAGCCTAAGAATGGATTATTAAACTGCTAAAAAAATGGATACGGAACTACACTAGCGCCGCATTTTGTCCTCGTTTATGAGGATATCCTTGTTTACGAGGACGATCCTCATTCTCAGACCAGCGCCCCTACTGGTAGAAAGCGAGTGTAGATCTACGGTACTATCGGCTGTAGTGAATTGAATAGAGTCTAGTCTAGACGTGAGAAAATTACAAGTAGGCCTAACGTAGACGTCTAACTTGCATCTACTCGCCTATCATAATTTCAAAGAGTAAGGTATTTTCAAACACACAAAAGCATACTGGTTATTTCTGGATATTTTTCTTACCCGTCTGTATCTTCCATCATGCCAGCTTTTTTCGGGAAAGTGTTATTAATGTGACATTTTTGACGAAAAATTTAGTGATTGAACGTTTCTGTTCCACCGGCAACCTGCGAACCGACAATCTTGAATGAATTTAACAAATATTTTGCCGGTGAAATTTAATATTAAAATGTCTATTTTTGCAATATAAACACAAATAAAAAAACAAATAGTAATTTAAGAATATATTCTATCAAACCATTAACACAAATAATTTATCTTGTGAGAATTTAGAAAATATATTAATACGATCTGTAAATTTTGAGCTTTTGGAAAAGTAGGCAACTATTCTTACTTTAGGCTTGTATTGCTTGTTTTTAGAATTCTTAAATTAAAAAAATATATATACATAATTTTGAATAAACCAAAACTTTATATTTTTATATTTTTTAATATTAAATTAATTCAAATAATGACTTACGTATTGCTTTATTTTTTTAATTTATAATTATTAAAGTATATTGTGTAAAAACGTCTGTACTGACTTCACTTCTGATCTGAATTCCGTTGCGCAATAGTACACACATGCATAATATGTACAACATCTAATACATGCTGTCGTGTAGAAGAACTAGAACGTTTTTAGTCACAGAATTACAAAAATGTATGTAGGCCTAGTGCAGTGAGGTGTTTTGAGAGTATCTTGACTGATGTTTACATTTCGGAGTCGCCTACATTCAGCTCAGCTCAGTCACGTCAGTTCAGGCTTGAAAGTTGAAGTTTAGCAGAAAAAACTTTTTTAGAAAAACTTCAACATAAACAAATATACATAGATCATCTAGGGAAGATTTGAAAATTCCAAGTCGATGAGGCAACTAATAGAGGTTTTACCCTGGCCTATATATTACAAACTGTGATGAAGTACGAACCTTGCTCAAAATCTGCATATAGAGTCTACGTGTAGATATTATCGCGTCAATTTCTGAAGTTGGCCACAGAAAGAAAAACGGCACTACTGGGTTAGTGGGTACCGGTTACCCCTTTTATTTTTCCAGCTCGTATTAAGCTCCAAGTAAAACTCGCATTCAATTGATTATTGACTAGTCTACAATGTTTCAAGCTATTATTCGCAGTACTACAAATGTCACAAGAAGGATGGTAAGTAATTCAAATTGTAAAAACTAATGAGGTAATTAATGCTACAGTTGATTAGTTCCATTATGAGTCAGGGATAGTATAATACAAAAGTAATGTGATATTATTATTTAAGCCTATTATTATTATTTAAATTGTTTATTTTTATTAATAATTATTAATATTATTACCAATACTTTTGATATCATTATCATCATTCACTTATATACCAAATACATGTAACATTATTTTGTATTTATATTTCATTGTTTTCTTTCTAGTTGACAGCTTTACGACCAAGGGGTCTATCGGGTGTACAAGATACAACCGATGGAGAAGGAAGAATAAAAAGCGTTCTCCAGGAAAAGTTTCCAACTGCTACAGACATCCAGGTGGAAGATATATCTGGTGAGAAAGAGCAGATCACTTCCTGCTTGGAGGGTTTTTTTAAACATATTTTGTCTTTTAATGCTCTCCTCCAATTTGGTAAAGCCACATACAGTCACGGCGGAACGTATCCCTGAACGAAATAGACTAATTGTTTGGCCTACCTAGTTGCTTAATAGGGATGGAATCAGGATTATCAGAAAGGGGAAAAACCTGGAACATGTTACACGGGGGGAGTTACACACATATTAGGACAAACAGGGGTGTGCCGCTCTAATGGGTCACTTTTTCACAAAAATACCATTAAAAATGGGTCCGTTTTTTTTAATTTGCTAATTTGTTCGCCTTTTTTGAGTGTTTGCCATGCAAACACCCAAAAATAAAGCCACAAAATGCCCCCTAATAATGGGTAGGGGTTTAGAGGCTTGAGCGGCACACCCATGTCCAAACCAAATCTGAGTACCTGAGTATCTGAGCGAATATCCCCAAAAAAGTGGCTGATAGATGTAGGACTAATTGCTATCACATCTGTGTAAAGCAAGTGTAGATTAACATTTTGTCGGTAAAAGTTTTCTCTTCATTTCGCTTGTCTGTCTTTCTTTTCTGAATGTCACTTAGGTGGTTGTGGAGCTATGTATCAAGTCCATGTTGAATCAGATGTGTTTAAAGGCAAGAGAACTGTCCAGCAACACATGCTGGTTAACAAGGTAAGAAACAAAATGTGTTGTGCAAAATTAATTGATTGATTAAACTATTGATAATTAAAAAAATTGACAAGAGAATTGGTTGATAAAGGCCCCTAATCATAAGTATTGTTTTTAGACCTTGAATGGGAGTGGAGTGGGATTAGGCTCTGGAAAAAACAAAATCTCTAGAGTAAATAAAACAACAGCTCAAAAGACACAAGGCAATCTTACCATTTCCATTAAAAAAATGCCAAAGTTCCTATGAACACAAACAACAACCAAAAAAAGGAAAAAGAAGAATTGTACTTTATTTTCTTACTTTTCTAGCATTCAGCTTCTCTTCTTCTGTCATTCGACCTTCTTTTCAAAGAACTATCTTTTCCCTTTGAATGAATGTAAGATCGTTTTATGTATTCGTCATAATTTAATCTATTTGAGCATGGCTTACATTTCCCATTATATGCATAGACATGTGATGTCATACTGTTAACAGTACCGAATTAGCAAACTTGATGAAGGTGGGTAGCAACATTACATTGCACACGTTGCTTTGTCAGGCAAGCAGTCCTCTTAAAAGACAATATGGGGGTGGTTGAGGCATGGAAAGCTCTTAATACAAAAACAAATAAACCGAGACAAAATCTTAAAGATAAAGACCAGTTATGGTCATGCGATTACATTGTGAAAGAAACGTTGTGAAATCGATCAGAAAAGGTTGATCATCTAGCATACATGTAGATGTACTCCAAGGTTCTGGAATCATCAAAATGATAAGAAATTTGGCCCAGTCTTCATACAGTTACAAGCACTGTACACAGAAAGATGTATATGGGACTACGCACATGTGCACAACACATGCGTTTTTATCTCTTACATCCCAATAGATAAACTAATTTACCAAATATATCAATAAGTAGGCAACATTTTTATCATCATGTATTATTCAAACATATTCTTTCACATGATATGTAATAAGAGCTTGCATTTCATTTTTTGAAATTGGGGCATTTCCAATACTGGTCTTTACCCTTAAGAAACAAAGACAAAGCTGGTAGAAGTTTTACACTTAGAATAAAAGGCAAGATCTATAAGGCTTGTGTTAAGATAGCAATAGTATATGGTTCAGAAACCTGGAATGTGAAGACAATAGAAGAAGGTATCTTGAGGAGAAAAAGGTAGAGGTGGTAAAAAGAAGTAAATTGAGATGGATGGGTCAAGTGTTGAGAAGGGAAGATCAAGAACCTGTGAAAAGAGCATGGGATCTGAAAGTGGATGGCATAAGAGGGGAAGGAAGACAGAAGATTTCAGGGATAGATATGATGAAGGAAGAAAGAAAGCAGTAAGGTTGGTCTAAATGAGGAGGATGCTTGAGATAAGAAGAAGTGGAGGGAGGGGTGTCATCATGGAGCGAAAGTCGCTAGTCAGTAACCTCTCGTAAGAGGGGAATGGCTGACTTTGATAAATAATGATGATGATGATGGTGGTGGTGGTGGTGGTGTGGTGGTGATGTTGATCATATGATGATGGTGGTGGTGGTGGTGGTGGTGGTAGTGATGATGATGATGATGGTGATGATGATAATGATGATGATACCTTTGATTAGAAAACAAACATATAATGCCAACAATTCCTGTAAGGATATTTCAATGTCACATCAGCAAACAATGAAAACAGTATTTTTGTTACTATGGAATTTAAAGACCATATCCAAACTGAGAAATGAAATGGATGAAATTTATATAAACGGATAGCTTATAAGCCATAGATTACAATAATATCAATTATATGCCATTTTTGTGTCTGTCAGAGGAGTATCAGCTCTCTGAAAACTCAAAATCTAAAGTTTTGAAAATCGGAAGTAGTCGACCTCAGCTACATGTACATGTATATACAGTAGGTGAACCGATGGGGTCAACATTGAACATGTTATGTTCCTAATGTAACTTCCGCAAATTTGACCCCTGTTTACCCGTAATTTGGAGGGGTGCGGATAATGAGTTTTTAATTTGCTTTTGTGCAATAATGAAAGGATACAGTAAATACCTTTATTCCTCTATATTTGTATTCTACATCCATTCAGTTTTCCATTTATATCAAGTTGTATTTCATTGGATAGGGTCTTTAACCATTTAATAGTGGCTTAATGCTCTGATGCTACACTGTAATCAGGTTTCCAAAACTGTGTACATATATGGCTTAGACTTGAATATGTTGTGCTGCCCTCTGTAGTTACAATCTAGAACAAGTGAGTCCTTATCCTTGGCCTGGTGCTACCAGGGTTGTCCTAGCCTAATGAAGATTGAAGACAAAGCTTTCAGTGAGATATTATTTTACTAACCCTCAGTGATATTGTTACAATGAACAACCCTTGATTCACAGGACCAGTGCCTTCTTTACATGTACACTGTTGAAGTGAATGCCAGGTGCTATACAAGCTGAACAAAGTAACCTCTCTAGGGTGTGCCTAGTAAACAAAGGTATTGTGCAGTAGTACCTAGTATTTCCTGCAGAAATATAATTTGCTTATGATTGTTTTAAGCCAAATAATTTTTAAAGAACACGTTTAACGTCCTGCCTTTTTTTTTTTAAGGTAGGAGGAGGCCCTTTTTTTTTTCTTCTTCTTCAAAATGGCCACCTGGCACATTTTCAAAGAATGTCACCAGCTTTTATATTGTATTTCAATTTTTTTTCTTCCAAAAAGATGATTGTAGCAGAATGTTTTTCAGATTTTTTCATTAAAAAAGAATGCTAAACATGATTTTAAAAAGTCTGCCGTACATTTGTTCTCAGATTTGTTTTGAGCACAAATTTAACATAGTCTGACATTTAGTCTGAAAAGTAAGACAATAAAATGTTGGGCCTGACTGGTGAATACTTCCCACAATTATTACTCCAATATGTTTCCTTTAGTCTTATAGACTTCTTATCTTGCAGGCATTCAAAATCTTGATTCCTCATCCTTGTTTCTTGTGTGATTACTAATATTTGTATTTTAGCTACCATTTTCACACAATAGATACTTTCTGCATACCGGTAGGTTAATATTCAAAGAAATATAATTTTCCCATGTAAATTGCCTTTGAATGTAATATACCATCTTCCTTGCTTATTCTATCATTTCTTTTTATAGTAGTAGTGGTGGATGATCTTAAATGTACTTTGTTTAATGTTTTATATACTCTGATATTTATGGATCAATAACATTAAGTATTGTGAAAATGAAGGGCCGGTAGTTAGAACAGCATTGGAATTTAATTAATTAATGGATGCATTGAAACAGAAGGACTAAACAAATGGTAAGTGCCAATTTGAATTTGTCCAGAACAACAACAAAAGGCGCACGATGGCAGAACGCTAACCAGCTAAAAATAACCTCCAGGCTCCAGGTCAGTTACTTAGTGCCCGGTGTGTTTTTCACTTAAAGCTTAAAGAGGGAAATTCCCTTCCTTTCACCACTATTCAGAATTTTAAAGCTCCAGCTGAGATTTAAATTGAATAAAAATGTTAACAATCATATCAAATGACCCGTTGAATATTCTTTTGAACTACTTTGGTTTGGTTTACTTTGATTGTTTTGTTAACAAAATTTGTTTGAGTTTGTTTTTTCGGGGGGGGGGGGGGGGGAGGGGGAGAGGGGGGAGTATTGTATAGAAAAATAATCCATCAAATGATCCAAGTGATTCATGCTTAATGCCTCTGTGGACTTTCTTTCACATCAAGTGGACACCACCGAGGATTTTTCTAAAAGGTGACAAGGTTTTAATGTATTTATTGATTTTCCCTAATCGGGGAGGGGGATTCACTTTGAATACATTTCTATTTTGTCATTTTGTCACTTTTGTGCAGAGGTTTTGCAGAATGATAATAGCTGTATCATAAAAAATACCCCCTAGTGCAGGATGACATGTATAGTTTATACCGGAGTTCTCAAAACTTTTTCCTGAACGGTCCGGATGGGATTTCCATGATCCCCCAAATTTTGAAATTTTGAAATTTTTACATAGGGTTCATGCATACAAACTGTAAATAAAGGTCAATCCGGACCCCCTTTAGTGTGGAGCCTTGGAGTACGTTCATATTCAAACCTATAGCAGAGATGCCAATTTTTAGGCAATTGCCTGAATTCAGGCCCTGGCAAGTTATTTTTAGACCATAGTTTCAGCTTTTTTGTGTACAAAATAGCTCATTCTGTGTGTTTTTCAGGCCCTCTGATCAATTGTAACTGGCATCCCTGCTATAACATGTATAGGAATGGTCCAGAGTTTTTGGTCAAGTCCAAGTCATTTGGTCATTTGCAGGTCCCTTCCCTTACAAAGATGAAGGGAAAATTCACAAGCTGTTGGAGGGGTGTCAAAAATATATTGTTATTCTTTTTCAACTTATATCCATATACCTAGCTCACTCACTGTGAAAGCCTGACTGAAAGAGACATTAAAACAATTTAACAACTCTTAGCACAGTTTGAAGTCTTGAATTTAAGATAACAAAACAAGGATGGTTTTCGAGTTTTTATGTAAAACACTGTTTACGGTAATGCCGTTCAATTTATACAACATGATTTTAATTAAGTCGATCAACAACCCGGGCAAACTAATGAGGCAGTGCGGTAATTAAATAGACAAATGAATGGATGAGGGAATACGGATGGGAGCTTCAGGGATTACTTTTCCTCCCACGGCTTGAGGATTTCTCTCCAGAGAGAGATTGAACCGACCTATTTTTTCTTGTTTTTTGTTGTTGTTGAAACAATAGGATTATTTACATTGCAGGAAAACAAATTTGAAAAAAAAATGTTTGATTGTGGTACTGCCATTAATATATTACTGGAAAAAACCTGTAAAACCATGTCGGTGTTCGGTGAATCTGCTTTTTTGTGTGTAAGTTGTGTGTATGTGCCTTTTGCTGCTGCTCTGAATGCCATAGCTAGGAAGCGAGGAGAGTTATTCACTGGTGTTTTGAGAGGGAGCATTTACAGAGGCGAGTTTTTTCGATTCAGGTTTTTTAAAACTTGTTTTATAGTAGTTGCCAAGCAACTTCCACAATGTTAAGCCCCAGTCCCATATAAAGCCGGACCAGCACGGACCAGCACGGACCACTCCGGACCATCCCGGACCATGGTCTTGGGTGATCCGGGATGGTCTGGGATGTTTTGTTCAAAAAATCGCAACCGCCGACCGTCTCCCCGGACCCAACACGATACCACTACGGACCGCCCCGGACCGTCCGGGCATAGCCCCGGCAGCAGTACAGATCATTCCAGACCCAGTACGGAGCCGCCACGGACCGTCCCGGACCACCCCGGTGCCAACACGGTGCCAACACGGATGACACCGGACCATCCCGGTGCCAACACGGATCATCCCGTGCTGGTCCAGGGTGATCCGTGTCGCCACCGTGCTGGGTCCGGGATCATCCGTAGGGGCGCCGGGGTGATCCGGGGTCAATAACTCACTCCCGGACTGCCACGGATCAACACGGACCGCCCCGGCGCCACTACGGATGACCCCGGACCCAGCACGGTGCCAACACGGAATACACCGGACCCAGCACGGTGCCAACACGGATCATCCCGTGCTGGTCCAGGGTGATCCGTGTCGCCACCGTGCTGGGTCCGGGATCATCCGTAGGGGCGCCGGGGTGATCCGGGGTCAATAACTCACTCCCGGACTGCCACGGATCAACACGGACCGCCCCGGCGCCACTACGGATGACCCCGGACCCAGCACGGTGGCTACACAGATCACCCCGGATCAAACTATTGTCCCGGACCGTCCCGGACCACCCCGGCAGTTTTTGACTGTCAAAAACATCCGGGGTCGACTCCCGGACCGCCCAGGACCATCCAAGACCATCCAGGACCATCCAGGACCATCCAGGACCACCCCGGTGCCAACACGGTGTCAACACGGACCGAATCCCGGATCACCCCGGATGGGGTCCGGGATGGTCCGGGACGGTCCGGGACGTATATGGGACTGTAGCTTTAGCAAAAGTGAGGTTTCTTGCTTGTAGTGTTAATGCCCCTAATGTGTTGTGTCTCCCTGGTGGTCTACTTTTGTTTATTGTATGTGGAAAATAATACATTTCATGTGATGGCTATGGTTCGGGTAGATATTCTTTTTTGAAAGATTTTTTCTTTTGTTACATGTATGTTGAGAATTTTAAGTTTTCTTTGTGTAAAGATCTTTATGAAATATTGTTAAGCAGGATTGGGCATTGTTTCGTACGAGAACTTTATAAAGATGCAATGTTGACTTGACTACCGTAACCGTGTGAATGTTGTTTAGGAAGACAATATGTACAATACGTTGCTTTTGCAGCATTTATGTTATAATTAAAGCCTAGTTCAGACAAACACCTACTAAGAAGAAAAACTACATCAGAACTTGCCGTTTGAATTAATGGCAAGAGGCAATGTAGTGTAGGGTCAAATAAGAATGTGTTCATGTACGTATACCAACCATGCTGTCCCCTGCAAGTTTGTTTTTACAACATTTTCTATCTTCAAGCCAGGGAATAATTGTCCTCAAATTTTTTGATTAGCAATTTCAGCCGATGGATAAATATTTCAAATGAAATTCTGTACATTTCTATGGAAGAAAACTGCTACACAAAAGATATTTTGTATAGCAGTCATGCAAAAATGCATAGCAAATTGCGATGCGATACCAGGAAAATTATTCCCTGTTCAAGCCCAGTTCAGACATTATTTGGTAAACCGCATCAAAGAGCTGCATCACTAGAAGAATGCATCTTAATGGATGGCCATAGACAATGTTCTGGTATAAAAACATTTGTGAAACACATAGTGCTCACTGAATATCCCATATAACAGGACTTTAATTTTAAGTTTTATCAAAGTGGTTTGCTGCCACTTATCTGAATGACCCTACTATATGCATCTGTTTTACCCTAGCTCGTATACAGTTATTGTATGTTGTGTCTGTTTGATAGAGGTATCTTTTTATATTTGTTTCCCTCTTTTAATTTATGTAAAAGGGCCCCTTGCTGGCTGCAGTAGTGTAATTTTCTTCATCCCATGTGTACAGTCAGTGTATGTTGTGTTTCTTCGATGAAAGTTTTTGTTTGCAATCTGTTCTCTCTATTCATGTGAAAGAGCCCCTAAGCTACAACTCTTAGGGCGCGTTCATGCTTGATTTTGAAGGTAGAATGAGCGATCTGAAACGCTCATCGTAAACGCTCATCGTGATCGCAGTTCCACGGTGTAGCTGTTCATGCTTACTTCTCTGGCTCATCCAGGCAATTCTCCTTGTGTGGCATTGTGTGACCTTCACTGTGCATGCTACGTAGACCCACTACAGGTCAGTGCGTTGACCCCATTTAAACGCGTTTACAATTGTAAACGCATCTTTTTGTGAGTTTACGATCGGCGTTCGTGATCGCCGTTTTTCGGTGATTCTACAAAAGTGAGCATGAACGCAAGCGTGTTTTAAACTAAACACGTAACAGATGCCTGATTCTGGCCGTCAAAATCAAGCATGAACGCGGCCCAAGTGTGCTTATGTCAACCTGTCCAGGGCTGCATATGTTGTGTTTCTTTGATAGCCAATTCTTTATACAATTTTGTCCTCTTTATTCAAAATGTGAAAGGCCCCGCGGCTATAACAGTATGGAGTGTGCCACCCGTGCATGTATTCATGACAACCTAATTGTAACGCGAGCTCTCCGTGGTGATGTTATGGTTTGGAGGCAACATGGCTAAGTGGAAAGTGAGTGCAGATTGCAATTGGGGATTTTCCCTTTTCAATAGAAGCCCTCGGATTCTATTTTATGGGATCAGACCTGGTTCACTTTCTCACCGGGGTGACATGATCGTGTTTGATGGCTTTTCTTATTTGGGCCTTTGAAATTCATTGCTATATTTATTTGTTGGCTAAGCTGTAGGTTTATATTGGCGTGATTGCTCTCGTGAGTGAAAGTCTGAGCATTTCTATTAGTGTCTTTGAAAGGGTATGAGGGTTCGCACCATGTGGCATAGATTTGCTCAGCGATAAAGTCATGTACGCCCCCTCCCCCCCCCCCCCCCCCCTCACGGGGAGCAGGAAAACAGTCCATTTATTTCCCTGATCGCGCTACCCTGTATTAAAAGAAGATTTAATAATATTATTAATGATGATATGATGACAATAAGATTATTATCATCATTTGATCTTTATTTATTTTCATTGTTAGTAGTTAACTAGAATAATGATCAACATAATTTTTGTTTTAATATAGACTGGGGAGGAGAGAGCCCTTGATGAGGTTTTGGGGGAGGGTTGAAAACATAAAGGAACATCTCTACCGTCCTTTTTGGGGTGGGCAGTATTTTTTATGCTCTCTCACAGTTTATCTCGTAATATACAACCCTCCCCCACCTAAATGGCCAGGCCACCTTTGAGCTCTCGACTAGTGCGACTTCTGATGACTTGCATAGAGGTAGCCTATAATCTAGGCGGAGTGCCGAGATTTTTTCTTTGCTGCTAGACTAACCTTAAGCAGAACGTCTGATACGGCGAGACTACGAACCGTGAGCCGCGCACCGCCTATACTCACTGGTCTAGCTTTAGTCGTTGTTTTTTTATTATCGACCATGAATCCGTGGCAGTTTTTCGTACGAAAACTGCCACGGATTCAGGGTCGATAATAAAAAAACAATGACTAAAGCTAGACCAGTGAGTATAGGCGGTGAGCCGCTTCGCGACTCACGGTTCGTAGTCTCGCCGTATCAGACGTTCTGCTTAGGGTTAGTCTAGCAGCAAAGAAAAAAGCTTGGCACTCCGCCTAGATTATAGGCTAGCATAGAGGCGATTCAATTTTTTTTTTCATCAGTCAGTTGCAAACTGTTCATGTCTTCGTCATTTTTAGTTCATCTAGAAATGTCATATTTTGAATATCTATAGGGGAAACTGTTTTTAAAATTAACTAAGATGTAAAAAAGGAACCACTTTGACTAAATTGTAGGAAATATTTTTGAAAGGATTGTAAAGTGTGTGCTAACAATGAATAAGATGGTCTTGGTAAAGAAAATTAGACAATTTTTAGAGCTTTTTCTAATGGGTAGAAAATTTAGAAATGCACCACTTCCTTCATACGTGTTTTTGTATTATATTACATCTGTTTGTTTAAACTACTTTATTTTCATTGTCCCAATTTTTTCTAATTTCCCCCCTTTTTTTTTGGGGGGGGGGGGTCTTTTGTTTACCCTCTTCTACTTCCTTAAACCATGTTTTCAATGAAAACAATCCAGGAGGGAAAAATCAGGGAGATTGAATTTCAAAATCCTTTTTATGGTATTTCCTGACCTAGATCATTGATGAATGACTTAAATTCACAGCATTATTGTACAAAATGAAATATAATGGATGAATAAACCTATGCAACATTTGTGAAGTTGTTTGATCAGTGTCTGTTATGATGAAAGAGATGCTGGAAAGTGGATGAGAATTTTTAAAGGTGTTCTTTTGTAGCATTGTTGTATTAATCTATTTTCGGTTCCTTTTTACTGATTTCTTTCAGTATACTTCCCTGACTTGTTTGACTGTCACTATGGAAACCACTTTGCTTTGTCTCTCTGTCTCTGACTTTGTCCTTTTTTTCCTCCCTTTATGTCTTTTTCTTCTCCTCTATCCCTTCGATAATTTCTTTCATAATCTCTCTCGTAACCTTTGTATAGGGTTTTACCTCTCAACATTTTTCTTTTTTATGTTTGCAGTTTTGAAAGCTATAACTTTAAAATAGCAACCAGTTGAATATCAAGATTATAGTTGGGCTGGACTGCCCTTTGATTGACAGTTGCATAAGACTTGTTATTTTCCTGTTTATTATTATTTTTTAAATCAAAACGAAACAACCGATGACCTACAACAAACAGCCCCAAAAAGCCTAAAGACTAGGCGCATCCTCATCATCTCGAGATTACCAAATAGCCCGCTATTTCTGATTTGGGAAATAATCCAGAGGTTACAAAATCGCGTCCTCATCAGCTCGAGATTTGACCTTGAAACTTGAAACTTGATATTTTGCTCAGCGTTCGTGCATAGTGCGAGTCTTCGGTCTGGTGAAGACGCACCAGACAAATAGCTGGATATTTTGCAAACTATTCCACGATATCTTGGGATGACAATCCCGACAAAATATCCCGCTAATTGCAACGTCGGGCTGATGAAGACGCAAATTAGCTGGATAATTTGAGATCGGGATAGTTCAAATAGCGGGATATTTGGCAATCTCGAGCTAGTGAAACAGGCCTACTGATACATACAGAGTTAAATAGTTGTTTAATAATATAATTGTTCAAAAAATATATAAAAGAATACAAAAAATTCACCAAATTAACAAGGAACATATATTGAAATTAAAAATTAAGATGAATTGTGTAATATATTGCACTTCAAATTGATATTAAACACGACAAAATATTTACAATTATTAAATGTAGGCAGGAATTTTGTTTTGTTAAAAGGAACCTGATGTAGAAAATGACAACAAAGAGAAAGAGGGATAGAGAGAGAAAAAAAAGAGAGGGGGAGGGGAGTGGAAGAGCAGGGATCCGTTGAGAAAAATAAAATAAAATTTTTTCTTTGAATATGCCATTCTCTAACCCCTACCATGTCCCTTGAATAGTGGTGTTTAAAAAGAAATGTTTTTAGGAGGCTTAGGAGGCCTCTTTGGATTTGCTCCTGCTTCTTGTGCTTGTGAAATGTGAGAATTCCTCATGAATATTCTTCTGTGTTTTATTGATCACCCTGAAGCATTTTCAGCTGATTTTTCATCTCATTTTGAAATGTGCATCTACACATATACAATGTCATGAATTCAAAATCTGAACATGTTTACTGTAGGCTATATACATGTACATGTGGCAATTTCAGTGGCCTCCCTGTGTCGCCTTTTTCAATATAACATAACCTAAACATGACTACTATAGGCAATATACATGTAATACGAATTCAAATTGCCTCTGCGTTGCTTTCTTGAATATCTTTGCAGTTGTGTTCGGATCCAAGATTCAAGTGTTCAGAGCTCTTTTCTTAGTTTTCCCGGAGCTATTTTAGAACTTCTCAGAGTTAAATCATTCTCTACTCCTAATTCATTTTAATTTCTTTTTGGGGGGTAAATTCATTTATCTAATGATTTATTGATTATTTACTAATTCATTTATTCATTTAATAATAATAATCCGTTTTTATAAAGTGCATAACACATTATGATATAACGTCCCTATGTGCTTCCAAAGAGCTTTAGGAATTATTACCCTAGCTTTAGCTCCAGCAGCCATTATCAGCGCACAGTGCATTTCAAGGAATAATCCAACCAGGTACCCATTTACCTCACCTGGGTCGAGTGTGTCTTGCCAAAGGGACTTGAATCCTAGACCTTTGAGCCACAGTTCTGTGACATATCCAATCGACCACGACACCTCTACAAATTCATTATATATTTATTTATTCATTTGTTCATTTATTTGTCTATCTATCTATCGATCCTGTTATCTATCTATTCATTCTTTCATTCATTCATTGATTAATTTATCATTTATTTTTATTTTTATTACTACATCCTAGGCTTTAGCCGAGGAAGTGAAAGAGATGCATGGACTGAGGATCTCTACAACTGTCCCTGAGGAGAGCAGCTGACCCCAGGACCGGACCAATCCTCCGAACTTTGGCATCAAAGGTGCAAAAAGACAGGATGAAATTACAATCAAGTGAAGCTGTACAACGAACATTGGGAAACAGAGCTGTTTGACAGTGCCTTTGTAACATCATCCGTAGGGCGGTGCTATTGGATTAACAATCATGCTGTGTAACAGAATACAAATTAATATACCATCTAATTGATGCCGCAAGAGCTTTAACTGCGTGTTCAAAATTAGAGATGCCTTTTTTTAGGCCATAGCCTCATTTCAGGCTACATGGCCTCCTGTTCAGGCTTTATAATTTTGAACGGCGAATGTGGGACTCTACCAGTCTCTTTCCAGACTCATTCTGTAAAACCAATCGGTTAAAACCAATCGGTATCCCTGTATATGGGTTAATAGTAATTCCCCTGTGGCTTCAATTATACTACATGTATGTGTTAATTTTTTCAACCCATCCGGTGCCAATAAGTATTCAAACAGGGGGGTGTTTCACAAAGATCCTAAGTTGAACTTATCTCTAAGTTGGAATTAACAATTATGGAAAGCCGCCAGCATCTTTGAAATTATTTTGTAAAAGATATTTTAAAAGGCATAAAATGTTGTTTCAAATCATTCATATTTTCTATTATCAAGGAGATTTCATGTGCTTAATGTGGAATTTATGAAAAGTCTAAAATACTTGAATTTCGGCTTTTGAATATATTTTATTTTAAGGCCACAAATGGCTCTCCATAACGTTTAAAGGACAAGTCCACTCGAATTTTTAAAAATCATAGCATGTTGTAAATAAATCAAAGAATGAAACTGCCAAATATCACTGCTGTACTTCAATCGGCTGATTTTTAAGAGCGATTTCTATTTCGGTTATTTCTAGCAAAACATTTAAATTTGCCGCACCGATGTCAGATTGTTGATCACGTGATGTGACGTATGGTCCTCACAACTTAGCGCATGTCTTACATTCTGACTAGTCAAGATGCCGCTGTGCCAGGCGTACGGGTGTTCCAATCGGCCAGGGTATGGGAGTAAAAAAAGTTTCTTTAGCATCCCAAACCCATTGAAAGACAGGGAGAGATGTTGGTTGAATAATATTGGGACGAACAAGTTTAATATACGGACATATCAATTTACGCAGCCTTCGAGCTGGAGTTCACGGCAGCGGACCATCTCGCGGCAACATATGCACTCCCTCGCTGTAGGCATAGGCCGACAGTTCCCGCACTGGCACCAGTTGTTGTTGCCTACTCTCTCGGGCGCTGGTGGTGGTTCTGGAGCGCCTTCTTCGTCGCTGTCATTTCCTACGATTAGCTGTTCTCGTTCTCGATCTCGTTCCCGTGCTTCTAGTTCTTCCTCAGTCCAGACTGGCTGGAAAGCATATCCAGGGGGACCAGACATTCCGTTAAATCGGGCAGAAACTCACACTAGAGGTCTAACTCACTGACGCTAAAATACTACAAATAGTCTGCTTTTTCTCTAGAGCGCATGCGCAGCAAATCCAATTGATCACAACACGTTCGCGAATGGGCATCGTCTCGAGCTCTAGTTGTGAGGACCCTACGTCACAAAAAATGTCGCGCGATGCATTGTGGGGGAGAACCGGCTCGATCACTAACTTGTTCTTTGCTCATTAAAACAATTAATTAAAAATAAGTCCGAGCTCCATTTTCCAAGACCAAGTTTTATTTGGGCTTTTTAGATTTTTGTCTATCTAATCACCAAACCTTTTAAGCCGAGTGGACTTGTCCTTTAAGTCCAACTTAAAGTTCGACTTAGGATCTTTGTGAAACATCCCCCAGGTGTCATAATGAACTTTCACTTTAACGGCAGTTTAATAGTTTGTATTGATCATATCAAATTGAATGGAATGGAATGGATTTGAATTTAATTAATTTCAATCAACTTGTTTAACTGATATATTGGGCATAACATATGATATCAACCATGGGACTAAACTGCAGACTGGATGCATCTGTTTCTGTGTCAGAAAGATTGTCGCCAATGAATGTTGCCAATCTTATATACTTAAGTCACATGGATGAGACCGACACCAGGGGAGCGTTTCACAAAAGTCCATAGTCAAACTTAACTCTAAGTTGGACTTAAACATTATGGAGAGCCATTTGTAGCCTTAAAATGAAATATATTCAGACTTTTCATAAATTCCGCATCAAGAACATGACATCTCCTTGATAATAGAAAATATGAATGATTTGAATCAACATTTGATGCCTTTTAAAATAACTTTTACAAGATATTTTCAAAGATGCTAACTGCTTTTCATAACTGTTAAGTTCAACTTAGAGATATAAGTTCAAATTAGGATCTTTGTGAAACACCCCCTGACCTTCAAGACACCGAACAATCATTGACATTAAAAGGAACAGCCAAGGATCAATCCATTGATTTAGAGTTGGTTTGGCAGTGTCACTGGAATATTTGTGTAAACACATTGCCCATCGCTCAAAATCTCAAGTGGGATTTGCAAAAGACGCCTAACAATAATTGCCATTACAACGAATGGCTCTAAATCGATCGATCTGGAGTCTGTTTGGAGTCGGTTTAATGGTGTTACTGAAATATCCTGTCCAACACATCAATTTGTTGGTATGATTCGCAGGACACGACATAGAAGGGGTTTGAATGGGATCCTGAAAGAGAAGAGTTGGTGATGATTAGAAGGAAATGGGCACAGAGGGTACAGCTGATGACTTAATTAGGACATTCATATTGCCTCATGAAATCTCTGTCTGCTACTGAATTCATAGACTGCCACATTGTTTTTGGAGTACATATTGACATACACAGCGTATGTGTGACACAAGGCGACTGTGGCGGTCCACTGGTTGTTTAGTTAATCGACCTAAGCAGATAAAGGGTTCATTCTTTCAATCACGTTTTCAGTATTAGGATGAGGATGTGGGATGATTAGGAAGTGTGAGAGATAAAAGAAGTAATATAATAGGTGAATGGCCAGGTGTTCTGCAACCTGTGATTAATTATACTGTGAAATTGAAAGTACCAGCACATTGTCTTGATACTCTCTCTCTCTTTCTCTCTCTCTCTCTCTCTCTCTCTCTCTCTCTCTCTCTCTCTATCTTCAGCTGTTAAGTATTGAATTGAATTGTATTGAATTACATTTTATTTAATGGAGCTATTAAGTGACGCCATGCTTTGTTATACTGTGTGGATATGATGTTTATGATGAAAATGATTTACTGTGTAAAATTGTCTCCTTAAAGGGATAGTTGAGTTCTGTTTTCAGACCGCAAACGCCTTCAAAGTGCATGGTTATTGCTCTTATTCTTATCTATGACATTTCTAGTGCCCTTTTAGAACCTAAAATTGCTATGAAGGTAATTTTAGACCCCAAAATGTGTGAAATTTAGCCAATACGATCACACCAATTCAGCTCCACTTTCAAAAAAATATGGTGACCGTTAATTAGTTATTTAATTAAGAATAACCATACATGGTCCGGCTGGTTGTGTGTAGTATAACCAACACGAAAATGCCAACAAAAAAGCCAACATCTGCATTGGCTGAAATATGACGTAAAAGACGCTATTTCGTTTTTTCAACGGCTTTTTCAAATTATCTAAGATATATTTGTGGTGGTACACAAGTATTAGAAATCGTTATATTTATGGATATTTCAGCCGTCTCTGAACCGATTTTGATCAAACAAAGATGATTTTGTCATTTAGATTGTATATTCTTTCAAATTTGACACTCAGTTTTTCATTATCTCACACAAAAAATATTTTGTGTAGCGCCCTCTGCAACAGAACTTAACTATCCCTTTAATGTTTTCTTGGGTAATATTTCATTTCCTCAAATTCGATGCAGGTAGCACTTTTACATCAGGATTCAAAATCGATCATGCCATGAAGTACTTGAAGGTATTGGATAGAAATGTATTTTTTTAGAAGTGACTTAGATGAGCATGATGGTAAAAATGAACCAATCACAGACATTGGTTTAATCACATGTTTACCTTGCATGTATATTGAATGAGACTGATGTATGGAAAGATTTTGATTGAGAGTTTGTTGTATTGGTAACAGTATTATCATCTGATCTTTGCATGAGGTCTGCTTTTGTTTAATCTGTTTTCATGCTCAACCATGGAAACAAACTCCATGGGACCGACTCTTATCATAGCATCATTGTGTATTCAGTATTGTTTAGAATCCGGGGGGGGGGGGGGGGGGGGGGCAGGGGGTGATTTTCTAATTTCCTGGGGGGGGGGGGGGGAGGGCAGGGGTGGTGTGATATATGTTCTAATGTCCTATATTCTTGTGTAGCCAAGATTATTTATGAAGACCAAGCAATTTCTCTTGCTTCTCTGCTCCCTCATATTTCTTTCCATTTCTGTTTTTTTTTTCTTACTGGGTTTTTATTGCCCACCTTTTAACAAAAAATATCTAGTCCTTTTCTATTTCTGTTCATATTTCTTCCTCCTAATTATGTATTGGTACATTTAATTTGATTTCTTTATTTCTCACATGTTGTTGTATTATACTCTGTTCAAAATGTACTTGCCTCTCCTCTGTATCTCTTTGATACATCTCTCATCCTCTATCATATATAGTCTTATATTCTTATCTCTTTGGTCATCTTTTTTCTCTGTATTCATTTCACTCTCCATATATGTATGTACATTGCAGGAAAGGAAAATGGAAAAGAATTTTACATATGCAGGAGAATTCTAGCCCTTGTTTATTTTTTTCTTTAAATATAGAAATGGGTAATATTTTGTTTATCTGTCTGCCCCTCTCTCGCTCTCTGTCTATTTCTATAACTCTCTATATGATCCACCTTCTGAGTAGCCATTGTCAACAGAAAAGCAAGTATACCCTCAATCTTTGTGGCTTGATTTCATTTCAAATTGTGTATAAATATCCCTAAAGTCTGCATTCTTTTTGTGTAACGGCCAATTAAATGTGTGAAGAAGTACAGTCAAACCTGCTTTAGCGACCACCTGTGTAGAAAGACCACATTTTTTGTTTTCCTTAAATATGGTTTCTCACTGAAACCTGTATTAAAGGAACCTGTACAGAAAGACCGCGTACTGATAAAGACTACTTTTCATGTTTCCCTTGAGTGGTCTTTATAGACAGGTTTCACTGTATTCACTGCTACCTTCAATGACATTTCTTCCTTCAAAATTTTCACTTAGACAGATGGAATGTGAATTCATTGTTTATTTCTTATGCTTTTTAATTAATGAAGATAAAGAGTTTATCTACAACCTACTATGCACATGTTAGTGCGGACAACCAATATCCTAAGAACTCTATGTATTAATTGATGAAGCTGAAAAGCATTATGACTTTACATGGTGCTATTGCCCTGAAGTTCTTCTACATTGTACATTTTTTTTTTAAAGAAAATATATGTGTAGCAGATGGATTCAATTATTATCAGAAAATGTATGAATTATGATTGGTTTGTATTGAGTACATGTACATTGAATTGATTATGACGATATATGATTTTTATAATCATTTATTTGAATCTGATTATTAAAATTGCGTTTGCAAAAAGTAATAATTATATTATGTTTTTTTTTTTTTCTTGCCCATATGGTTTTGTGGTAGATTGAATATGTCAGAGATGTAGATAAACTTGCCTTTAAAAAAAAATCCGTTCTTAAAACATTGCATGCAATTGCATGTATTTTGCAGCATTTTATGCATGAAAGATGGATACCTTTTACCATGCAGACATTGAATTAATTTGTCATATATCCTTTTTCTTGTGTTCGATATGTATTTTTGTCTGAGGTTAGACCAGACAAAGCAGTCATAAATCCTTCATATGCACACCATACATGCATGATAAATCGTTCATTTTTACCATTCATTGAATATTAATATTCATAGACATTTCATGCATTATACTATTATATTATTCAAGGATTGAAATTCATATTACACACCTCATTTCCCTTAACAAATCATTGAGAGAGAGAGAAAAAATGAAAACTACCACCCTTTTTTTCACACAGTATGATTGATCTATATTTTAAAGAGCATATTTGGTGTACAGAGTTCATGAATATAAAATTTGCCTTTGTTTGACCTCCATTCTGATAATGACTGATAATCGTATCTCTTCCAAAAAGAACGGTCAACTTTTGGCATTCTAACTTCAGGAGTCAGGACAGTTCTTGTTACACAGCAGAATTAAATATTTGTATTATGTTGGTTTTACATAACTAATGAACATTGAGAACCCAAAGAGACCACTGTGTTGCACATTTGAAAAAGGTTTTCAGAAAACTGTAAAGTGTTTATTCAAATTGTTAGCTTTAATTCTCAACTTTTCGCTCCTAAATGGTTAGAAGTTTTATTTCTAGGATCTAGTTCCTCATTGTTATTTTTTTTTCTTCTTTCTGTTGGCTCTTTGAGGTAGCATCAAATGAAGGACAGTAGCTAAATATAAATACATGTACATATAAGATCGAGGAGGAAGCAGACTAAAATACAAAAGGCAAACAATTATGCGTGGGAAAGGTACACAAACCTGTTATTTGTGATACATGTTTTTACCATTTTCTACTTCTTGTTCAAAGTAATCCATATTTGGGCATTTCTTTGGAACAGTTGTTAACTCGGCATAAATTCTTTTAATGAAGGAAAAGAATGTTAACCAAATTTGGAAATAAATGTACAAGAATTATCCTGGTTAAACTTGGAAAATGAAATGCGAATCTAAAAGGCTACCGCTTTTTTTTTTCTTCATTTGGCGGGGGACGGTGCAGGGTTGCGGTCCAGACATATTCCTTCCTCGTCCTTCTCATTTTTCCTTTTCTCGTTTTTTCACCATTCGACTGGGGAGAGGGGCACGTGCCCCCATGCAGCAAAGCCACTGCTACTGGCCGCCGATGCAATTTAATTGTGACATAAAATGTCTGGGAGCAATTGGGAAATGTTGATTACGTAGTATATACATAAGAAGAATTGTTGTACATTGCGATGTTTTGGAAAGCTCAAAATAAGTAATTGACCTGATCTTACTGAAAGTCGTATGCACTTCGCACGGGACTTCGCACAAATGGGTTTTATGACTAGACACATTATGTGGCATCAACGTGATCCCAAAAATTGTGAAAAACTGGATTTACTTCGATAAAAATTACCCCTAAACTGGGTAGGGGCCTCGAGGCGTGAGCAGCACACCCCCGGCCAAACCACATTTGAGTACCCACCCCCCCCCCCCCCGGTCCAAACCAACACTCTCCCTATCCAAACGTTTCACCTACATGTATATTCTTGCCCTATTTCGTAAAAAGAGAGGGCAATACTTCCAGAGCAATCGTTTTCAGGGGACATTTCTACAACGGTATTCTTCCAAACCCAGTGAGAAAGTTCAAATTACTTTTCACTTTCACCAGAACTCCACATTATCTTTAAACTAATATCAATTTGTTATCGAAAGAGTCGTTCACTGTTTCTCAAATATTTACATTCGGGGGCTTGAACTTCATGAATGACAAAACACCCTATCGAATTTCCTTTCGATCTAGCTTGGTCGCCCTACATCTGCCCAAGGGAGATAGCTAGGCAAATGTTGTTTCGATGGGGGGGGGGGGGGGGGGGGGGGTGATCAGTTTTGTTTTTAATCCCCCGCCTTGGCGTTTTATTCATGATGTTATAAGTTATCCCCCCGCACCCTTCATCTCTCTCTCTCTCTCTAAACAAAACTGCTGTATGCATGCAGTGTTGTATTTTTTTTTTTACTGGCCTCCCCCTTTCTGAAATCTTCATCTATTCTTATTTTTCTAATTTCATTTTCCATTTCAGTTGTTATTCATCTATTTATTCATTCAATACATTTATTTATTTATTCATTCGTTTATTTATTTCTTTTAACAAACTTATTTATGTATCACTATCTTTCTCCTCATTCACTCATTCATCCATTCATTTACTTTCTATATCCATTCAATCATCCTTCCACCCATTGATTTGTATTTATGCAGTTAATAACTTTTAGCTGCCTCAACCGAAAGTAGAAGATCATAGAAATCAGTGCAGGGAATCAAATCCATGAATTGAATCGGCCTCGATACTGCCTGGTTCAGGCGCGTAGCCAGAGTTTGGTGTTTGGGGGGGCACATACATGTAATCGATCGAGGTAAAAAAAAGGGGTCTACAAAATTTCAACCGATCCTGGAAATTTTAGGGGGGCACGCCCCCCCCCCCCCCCCCCGTGCCCACCCCCCCCCCCCCCCCCCCCCCCCCCCCCCCCCCCCCCCCCCCCCCCCCCGTGGCTACGCGCCTTGCCTGGTTACTTACTTGACGAAACTGAGTTCATCTCAAGCAGTGCCATATAGTGCTCAAGGCAAGATTGTAGAAAACGAGATTTCTTGTACAAATTTTTCTCCATATCTAATCTGCCTCGAGGAGCATCTATATCTATAATCTATATTACCTAATGGACGATATTTTCCCATCACTTTTAACGATATTGCCAGAGGGTAATTTTTTTACAGAGTCAGTGTGTATAAAATTTTCTTTAAAAAAGAAGGAATCATAGTGTTGTTTTTTTTTAATGAAAGGGAGGGGGGAGATAGGGAACCCCCCCCCCCTACGTATGATGTGATTTCTATGCCCATCAGTTACAGATCAATAACAAAAATCCTCCAAAGGGCAACAGTTCTTCAATGAGAAAAGTATGATGAGAGGTTTGAAATATTAGAGGTGTCGTATAGTTGAGTGGATTCGATACTCGGCACGGCACTTCTTTGGCAAGGCATTGATCTATATTTGCCACTCCATACCCAGGAGAGAAGTGAGAACAGGGGAGGATGACGGAAGCCGGTGTGATAGTAGCTGCCATAACTATGCCCTCAGCCCATCACGGTGACTGTATGGAAGGAATACTACCTATTGAGTGGAGATGGTGCACACATTGTGTGCATGAATGATTCAAATGAGCGGGATAATCTGTAAAGCGCTTCGAAAACTATTTTGTTAATAGGCGCTGTATATAAATCCGGATTTAGTAAAATGCCTGTTATGTTGTAGGGAGGGGGTGGGAGGGTGGGGGGGGGGGGGGGGGGCTTCCTTTACAATAATAATTATTATTTTAAAAAACGGTGCTTCTAAAGCGCTTTCCACCGAAGTCTCGATATTATTACGATTATACATCAACCTGGTACCTTTTATGTATGAAAGATTATATGTTTATGAATAAACATCCCCACGCAAAAATATACTATGACAATGCAGCACAATGTGGAAAATAAGGAGAATACCGAGAAAGATGAAAATGTCAAAACTTCTTGTTATGAAAGTCCCTTAAGACATTGTCATTGTAAGCATGGTAGGACTCCAAAACCTTTTAAAATGCAAAATCATATCTTGATTGTCAGACTATAGCGTATAATATGATAATGGTAAAAGCACTCCTCCCCTTCTGATTAATAAGTTATTAGATGAGTAAAAATCGAGCGAAACGATGAAAGAATTTTGTCAGTTCGGGAACGAGCTTAAGAAGCGAGCGAGCAAATGTTTTGACACTTTAATTAGGGTTATCTCCTCATCAAAATATAATCCCTCTGAGTCTGAGAGTACTATATGCGTTTGACATTTAACAGAAACTTGGCATTTCAAGATTCTGAGGAGATGGGTGTACCCGTACACATATCCGTTTTAGACGATCAACTATACTTATCCATTCATTCATTCAAATTGCGGGGACTGTATAATCTGTTTTCGATTATATTGGTCGAGCATAGCTAGGTGATCAACTATAATTCCTCCATTCATTCTTTCAAATTACGTGGAATGTTTAAATTATATGGGAACGAACACATTCTTTACCATTACCCAGTAATATAAGTCTTTATTCATATTTGAACAGCCTTGGAGACTGTTTGTCCTACAATACTGGTGAGAACCAGGGCCACAAAGCTATGTAATTGTTGTGAAGGAGGGGGGGGGGGGGGGGGGGCGTTTGCGAAAAACATAATGAAGATTGCTGACAGATAAGCAAACTCACGGCGAAACCGCCTCAACGTTATCATTAAACTTTACACAATTTGTGCTAAACAGTTGCGAATTAACTAACAGGACTGATTTCGACAGAAGAATCACCCAACCCCCTCTTTACAACACCTGAGTGATAACATAATAAAACTAAAGAAACAAGAACGCGAATGTTTCTGTATTCTAATCTTCAAAGCAAATGTGTAGACATAGGGACCGTGTTACGTAAATGTCATAAATGATGCAAGCAAACGGAATCAAAGGATTTATGATTAGATAATAATAAAAAAAGGAGGGAAGGTTTGGAACGTTACAGCAGTTCTTCTTTTTCTTCTTTTTCTTCTCATTCTTCTTTTCATTCGTCTTCTTCTTCTTCTTCTCATTTTTCTTCTTTTCATTCTTCTTCTTCTTCTTCTTCTTCTTCTTCTACATGCATCTTCTTCTCTTCTTCTTCTTCTTCTCCTTATTCTTCTTCTTTTTCTTCGTCATCTTCTTCTTCTCCTTCTTCTTATTTTTTTTCTTCTTTATCTTCTTCTTCATCATCATATACTGCCTGGCTCCTTTACTGTAGTTACGACCACACACTAAAAGTACCGTCGCTTACGTAACTTTTCTTCAAACAATGAACGAACGAATTAGTATCAGGCAAGTCGTTGTTATTTATCTTTTACATTAAACTCGGACACAGAGGAGCACCCGTACATATATTTTGAGACGGTGAAGTTTAAACCGCGTGTATGCATGGGGGTATTATTTGGTATCATACATTAATACTTTTTGGAAATGAAAGAACAGGGGCGAGGAAGTGTGAAGAATGATTATAATCACTTTCATTTTCTTGCTTCATCTCAGCGTCTTATTTTTACAATAAAAAAAAGGGGCAAAATGGAGCTTTCACAAAACACGACCTTCTGCTGTTTTTTCCTTCTTCTCTGATACTGGTTTAAAGATTATGTAGCATTGTTACTGTGAAATTGCCAGAACACCGCCCCTTATGCTTGTAAGCTATTTTTGAATATGTTACAGGCTATTTTGATAAGCAATTTATTATCAAATCACAATTATTATGGTTTGGGCTATGTAGTTAAACTAATGATGCATAATATTTGTATGAGTGTGCATGTATAATGGGGGGGGGGGGGGGGGGAGGCGGTCGTTTGAAAACAAATGATATGACTATTTTTATTACTCACTGTGATATACTTAGAATTTACGCAAACCTATATAGGAAACAGATGCAGACTGACATAACACATTCCAAAACATGAACTAGCAATTATGTAGAGTATCGAATTCAGGTGCACCAAGAAAGAAGTTGCCAGAGATTTAAAAAAAAAAAAAAAAAAGGAAATGATATCTCGTTCTAGATAATTACATAGCGCAGCAAATATAATCTACTTTGCTTAATACAAGGTATGATATCATTAACCCGGCTGTAGATGAGATGCCATTATAAGGCGCTAAAGCATCCAATGCATGTCTTCATACCGGTTACCAATTCACTACACCTGGGTGGAGAGTAGCACATGTAGATTAATGTCTTGCCAAAGGACACTAATGTCGCGGCGGGACTCGAACCGCGAACCCTGTGATCCACAGTCCGGTGATAATACATGAACTATCCTACTATTCACTTACTTCTGGGCGGCGATCTGGGGGGGGGGGGGGGAGGGCGGGAGAGAAACCTTCCCGGCCTTAATTTTATTAGGGGGATCGTCTCCCTCCCCCCCCCCCGGAAAATTTGAAAAAGTGCAAAAATAAAATGTATAGCAAATACTAACTAAAGACTGCCACACACTTTTTTGCTCGGGGGCAGGGGAGGCGATCCCGGGGGGGGGGGGCGGGAGAGACACCTCCCCATCCTCAATTCTTTAAGGGTCGCCCCCCCCCCCGGAAAATTTGAAAAAGTGCAAGATTAAAATGTATAGCAAATACTGACTAAAGACTGCCACACACTTTTTGGCTCTGGAGGGCCCAAGAATGCAGCGTTTAGACTAATAACAATGCAAAATCTTCTCGCTCCCTCGCATAATACCCTTCCGCCACCTTCGCCCCTATCGTCCTCTGCGCTCCCTCGTCCCTCGCATTTCGCCCCCCCCCCCCCCTCGGGTCATGAAAAGAAATCGCCGCCCTGCTTCTGGCTACACAATGGAATTCATAGACGGAGGATCAGTAGCCAGAAGTTGATTGGGAGAAGCATCTGAAGTGAAATAGAGACCCCCATATTTGATATAAAAGTATAGTTTCACTCATTAAGAGTACGACAAAATATATACTGTCCATTATTTAAAAGCATCTTATATTTCTTTGGAGAGGTTTTCGACATCTAGAGAGCAGATAACTTCAGAAAATGATTGTGATGGTGATGATGGCGATGACGAGTCAAGTGAAATAGTTAATAAACCACTATACCACGACACATCCACATGTTGATGTTAATCATCATTATCATCATAATGATCATCATCATAACCTTCAACAACATCACCACCATCACCACCATCATCATCATGAAAAGTCTAATCGTTATTAGATTTGTAGTTCTCCATGCCATATCTCGTCAAAAATGTAATCCTTAATTTTTCTCCCTCGCAAAATGCAGAAACTTATACATTCGTGCAAGAGACATTACCCCTCCCCCACTCCTCCCCTCCCCTCTCCCACTGGCGAAATTGAGCCCGTACGCCCATGGATATAGACTATGATTACGTTTGCATTTGTGTTATTTTCCTTAAAACTGTTCAACCATACTTCTTACCAGGAAGAGACTAGTGAAAATCTGCTGTTTGAATATATTCGGGAATCGAGAAGTTGATTGAATAAATCACAGCCGATAATGAATGCCATCTGCTGTAATTTGCACCTCTTGCGGGTTTCGACGGAATACAATGAATAGTGATGGGAAATGTGCAAACCGCATGGGTCGATAAGGGGAAATCCCTTTTGCAGCTTGAAGCAGGCAGGTGAAGCTATAGTTGCTTGCTTACTAAAAAAAGAAAATCAATAGAGCGCCCCTTTTTCAGGGAGGGGTAAAACAAAATGGTCGAACATCAAGATTTAGAATAGAGACAGCGTGAAGTAGACTTGGACAAAACATAGAAAAAAACCGACCGCAAAAACTTCGAGAAAACATATCGAGAGCATTTTCAATACCATATTGTATGTGTCATAAATTGAATTCGGATTAAGCAATAAGTCATTGAAAATGTTTGCACAATTTGATGGGGGGTGGGGAGGGGGGATGCCTTGGATTGGTATTTGAAAGTCAGTTTGTTTGACTCTCAACTCAATCTCTTTCAGACTGCTTTCTCCCTCATTCTACTAATCTAATTTCCTTTTTCTAGAGCTTTTTGCAATCATTCATTTTCCCTTTTTTGGTATCTTTCTTTCTTTTTGCCTTTTACTATTTTCCTCCATTTTTTCCCCTCAAAATCTAGAATTTCTTAGCTATATATTTGTCTATTTATTGATTTCTAAGCATACTTTGTTCATGTTATATTGTAAAACAGCATCTGAGGAACTAACACCTCAACAAGCTCTGCTTCTAGTTAGTTCCTCTTTTCTCATGCTTTTTCTATTATATTTGTCGTTTCATTGCATACTTTTTGTGATATAATTATTCATTGTATTTTGTTTTGCATGAGAAATAAAATCATTGAATCAAATTGAATCAAATTAAAGATGAAACCCTCATTTCTAATTGCTTGCATCATTATTTCTGTAAACGTGTACACAAGCCTAGATACGTCCGAGATGTATTAAGCGCAACATAAAAGCGAAATATTATTTGTTGATTCTTTATATATATAGAAACAACAATCTATATGAATGCAGACACTCCAAATAGCCTTCGTCAAGTAAAATTGATTCCAAGTTTCTCGTCAGGATTTTTTGGAAATGAGGAGGGGTTCTTTGTTGTTTTAGATTCGATATTTTTGTCTTGTAAATAATGATATTGGGTCACTTTCAACACAAATTTCATTACTTTAATTTCACTTGCAGATGCGCTTCAGAGAATTAAAACATATAGTGCATTTGCATTCTATATTATAATTTTTAGTTACCGCAGTGTCTACACATCCTCAGGTTCTTAGTTATCATTTCATAACAAAAATAACAAATAACAATGAAAAAATAAGACGGAGGAGTGGACTGAAGAGTAGGATATGATTTTTATTTGGCCTTATGTGTGAAATATTCAGCCATTTTCTTCTCCGCTTGGAAATGGTAACAATATCTGTCATAAGTCATCTTGGTTTCTCTTCTCAATTTCGCAAATAATATATGCGGGATGAATATATTATAGCCCGCGGGGTATGGTCTTGGGACGGGAATACGAGTAGCTAGGGCTCTGGGAAGCCAATACAACTAAAATTAAAGGTATATATCCGAAGAGTTGGTATAAGATTAGAACGACTTGTATGAAAAATTCATTATTTTTAAAGGACCATTAAATGGAATAGTATACCTCAGGAAATTAAAAAAATGCAAAACTCACAATCTTTTTAAAATTAAATATAAACAATTTCTGTTAAATAAGTATAATGATCAGTATTAATACCATGGGCAAATTTTGACACTTTTTTTTACTCTGATCGTGCATGATAGTAAGTTTTAGTATGTTCTTTGTTTTTTGTTCTGTTCTTTTTGTTCTCGTTTTCCTGTATGTGTGTTTTTAGGGGGGTAGGCTTTTATATAAGGAATCCCTCCTTTCTGCCTATCCCAAATGCTCTTATAAATTGCCATTGTATTTGTTATCACTTTTTTTTTTTATAACTCCATTCTGTATTTGTGTGTTTTACGTGTTCTTATGAAGAGTGTTGAATAAATTTTGAACTGAATTGAAATCCTTTTGCACAATACAACTGTTATGCGATTTTGTTTTGTTTTGG